>JAYMSL010000123.1:0-37385 GCA_036897195.1 Plantago coronopus
CTAAGTCGAACTTCGACGTGACACCACCTCAATCTAAACTACTTCATACCCGCGTCAGGAGGATTCGAACTTGCGAACTCTCTTATGCTACTCCATTAGTTGATAGAATAGTTTTAATTAGGTGATAAAATATGAATCATTTATGCAAGTAACTTTTATTCATTTTCTGTCGAATTTTACTGGGTCGTTAGTTAATTACCTCTAATAAAGTGAATTTCACTATCAATTTGCTTTAATATGTGCTACTACTGTCCTATTTTTCGCACCGAAAAAGTAAAGTTAACCATGTCTATTGAATGGATGAAGTATTTATTTTTCGCATTGAAAAAGTAAAATTAACCACAAAAAGGTTAGTAGTTATTTGCAAAAAATTGAAATTAGAGCACTAATTCACAATTTTTTCCCATCCCATTCCCAGATATAAAAGTCTATTTTTGAGGAAAAAAGAAGGCCCAAATAGAGAATACTACTACTGTCTTGAAGGAAAAGAAATCTGGTAGCTCCATAAAAGAAAGCTTCACCAAGATTTATCACATCTCATCAATCTAGCCCCGATGACGAAACAAGCCGCTAATTGGTCTCCCTACGACAACAATGGAGGGTAATTTCGATTCATCTTTTGTTTCTCGCCAACTGTTGATGTCGAAGTTTGATTTTTTTTTGGTACAGTACCGCATTATCGCGATACCTATTGATGTCAAATTTTGATTGTATTTGGTTTTTGTATAGAACTGTTGTTGCGATTGCCGGAGCCGACTACTGTGTGATTGCCTCTGACACTAGGATGTCTACTGGCTACAGTATTCTCACTCGTGACTACTCTAAGATTGCTCAGCTGTAAGTAACATTTTACATGATTTTTTTCTACTCCTGAGTTTTTGGTTTTTTCAAGAATTTGATCCTGTTATTGTATGCTTCTTGGTTGTTTTAAGTTAGTTAACAATTTATTTTATTTCTAACTGCCGGGGTTTTGGTTGATTCTAGATGTCATAGCTGGAGAGGTGGGGGAGGGGGGGGGGTGTTCATATTCTGGTTCATGTGTATTGAGTTTGCGTTCATTCTGGAAATATATGCTCTCTGTAAATGTTCATAGTTGTGTATAGTCCATACATATACTATATAATATGACAAGTAGGCTGTGAACTTTTTTGAGTTAATATTGGAGTTCAAGGAAACAATTCAATTTATTGTCAATACATATTTCTTATTCACTTGAGAGATATAATCATGAGCTTAGTATGATTCATACTCTTGAATTTTTTGCATTCTGGAAATATATGCTCTTATGTTTTTTGCATTCCATATCCATGGTCGTTCCGTCTTAATGGTCGTTATAATGATGAGCTTAGTATGATTCATACTCTTGAATTTTTAATGTTTGAGTTTGATTTGTGTCCATATTATTAGACTCGGTAGCTGTTTGAGTTCCTTTTCCTTGAACAATTTCCTCATGCTGATTTTTAATGGCAAATTATTGCACTTCTAATTTTTTAACCCCAAGAAGTTACCACAGATAGACTTGGATCTAACAAAGAGTGATTTCACATTTTGACCCTTAATTTTCATCCCATATCAAATCTGTATAATGTGTTGTTGTGAGCTTGATTAACATGAGTATCAATGCTTTATCTTCCTAAAATTGTGATATTGTCTTTGGTGCTTCAATTTTCTTTAGATGTAGATTTTTTTTTTTTTTTTTGCCACGTGCATGTTCTCCGAGTCTTGTGGTTAACAGTAAACCTTGATTACATCACCATGTACCTTTCTCTGTGTCCATCTTAACCAGATTTTAGGGTACAGAATGTTATTAATCTTCTCAGTACACTTAATAAGATGCCCTGACAAACTCAGTCTCAGTTTGAGAGTGTTGTGCAAGATATTATTGGCCCCAACATGGACTACTGCTTTAAAGCTTTTCGATCGAAGGTTCTGATTTCTAATGTATGTTTTATTTTCTGAAAATGTAGAGCCGATAAATCTGTGATGGCCTCATCAGGTTTTCAGGCTGATGTAAAAGCTCTGCAGAAGGTCTTGTCTGCTAGACACTTGGTAAGTTACCAAAGTATAATAAAATAAAATAAACACTAGGACTGTGTGACTGCGAGAGTTAGGATATGGTAGGGCATTTGGAGAATGCTAATGAGTAATGCCTAATATGTAATTTTATGTACGTCATTGCTTTCTCATCATATTCTGGATGATGAAATCTTCTGATAATATGCATAATGACTGTGTCCATCTGTTTACATACTGATCCACATACAGTATGCTTTATTAGTTCCTTTATCTTGGTCTGTGCTTGTCAACATTATCTTGCTATTATGTGACACGAGAAGACGTGGAGCCTTGTCTACACATGCATAATGCATTACATTCTGGGGGTTTAAAGTTACTACTCATGGTCCCTTTTTAACAGTTCGGTTTTCATGTTAATATTTGGTAACTATAGTGCCTAATGTTTATTTACCAAAACACTGTAGTGTCAGCATAACATCTTTGGGTAGTTCATGTGTGCCTGCTTGCTTTTTCTGCACCTCTTAAAAGTATCTTTTTAATAATAAAGAGACTTCAGTCTCTCGAAATCAGGTTATCATTTCCATTTTTGTATTTTACTTCATAATAGGCTCATAACTGATGCCATAAGAACATGATTTTGCTTATCTTATCTGTCCTCAACGTTTGTTTGGTTTTGCATTTTAGACCTATCAGCATCAGCACAACAAGCAAATGAGTTGTCCTGCAATGGCCCAGCTGCTATCTAATACGTTATACTACAAACGCTTCTTCCCATACTATGCCTTTAATGTCTTGGGTGGACTTGACAGTGAAGGCAAGTCTCTACTCCAGACTTGGTTCAGTTCCTGTATAAGATGTTTCTATGAGTATTAACATGTTCCTCTTTAATTTTCAAAATTCCTGAAGGCAAGGGATGTGTTTTCACATATGATGCTGTTGGATCTTATGAGAGGGTGGGATACAGTTCCCAAGGTTCTGGTTCGACGCTAATTACACCATTCCTGGACAACCAACTGAAGTCACCAAGTCCGTTATTGTTGCCTGCAGTGGTATGATCTTGACCAAACAATCTTTTGGCATTTCCTTTTTGGTTTTACTTGATCATCTGGAAGTAATAGAAAATAAAAATTATTGTTGCAGGATGCTGTTACTCCACTTTCAGAAACAGAAGCCATTGACCTGGTTAAAACTTGCTTCGCATCGGCAACTGAAAGGGACATATATACCGTAAGTTTGTTTTTCTTTGGTTTACTCCTAACCTGATTTTTTTGTTGCCTTCCCCAATTTAATTTGAAGTCATCTTATGAGCTCTTATGAGTTGTGGTTCATGCCGAGATATATAGCTAGAAGTTGAATGGAATCAGTTTGCTTAGCTTGCCAACTTAACTTTGGGAAAATCTGTGATTTAGAAAATTTCTCATTCCCATTCAAAAATAAATAAATAAATAAATAAATAAATCAACCAACCAAAAAACAGTCAATACTTATCTGATTGTTTTGTTTTGTTGCATTTCCAATTGTATGAACCCTGGCCCTAATACAGTAGAGATTTAAAAAAAAAGAAATTAAAAAGAAATTAGAAGAAAAAAGGGGAGTGTACAAGTTAGAGCACTTGTATGTACTATATAATATGACCTATCAGCATTATATGCTTCTACTATTGGTATTTCTTCATCTCTGTTATTGTTAATGTCGTAATATGTGGGACTTTCTTAAGTGGGTAGGAAGCATACAATCTTGCCCTTCACTTATTCTTTTTCTTATTGACTTGTTCTGTGGATTTGAACAGGGTGACAAGCTTGAAATAGTTGTTCTGAATGCCAGTGGCATACGCCGTGAATTCATGGAGCTCAGGAAAGATTAGTTCCAGGTCCCAGAGATATTGCTTTTGCTGTGAGGGGCAACAATATGCTACGATGCATTTTCTATATTGTATGTGCCTGTTCCTATGGGATTGTCAGCTTGTTGCACCATGTGGTATTCTGTACTCTTGTGGATTAGAATCAGTCATTCAGCTAAAGTTTATGGTAAAGATGATTTGGAACTGGAAAAGCTTAAATTTATGTATTATCCAAGCGCCGGGTTTGATTGTGTAGCCAGAAATTAGGAAGTGAATGAAGATGACTGCACACTTTCATGTTTTATCAACATAATCCTCTTATCTTTTCTCGTGTTTTATTTGGCGTAAACGGTTTTCGAACATCCATAATAAAAGCAATTGCATACAAACATCTTGAAGAAACACTGCTATAGCCTATATATTTATGTAGTGTTGTCCACCTATAGACACAAGGATACACATTTAGATGCAACATTGATGGAAATGTGCATCTGCTAAAGACAGGTGCTATTTGATCATCATATACAAGATATACACTAACAGGAAGTTAGGACGAGTGGATTTCTCTACCGTTTTAATCATTAGGACTCTCATCCATGTTCGTAGAGTTAGATGCTAGCAACTTCTTTAATGTGACTTCCTTCACTCCCATGAATAGTGCAAGAAGGCTAGTATCAGTAGGAAGGTCACTTGCAGTTCTCCCTGGCGATGATTGAGCGATCTCAAGGTTCTCATCTGATCCAACTGGATCTGCTTGTTTATGCTCAGCTGCAGGGGATGGCAGCTTTGTGTCTTGTTTCAAATTTGTTTCAAGGTTTTCCTCTGCCTGGATTCGAGATCCAATGTTAACAATGTCTGTATTGCGATGAGCATACACGATACCTGAAAGAAGATAGAGACACAAGATAACAAGAATGGACGTTGAGACTGCAAATCAATACTATATCTATAAATAAACATTAACAATGTCAACTTATAAATCAACATACAGCTGAAGTCATGAAAACTCACCAAGATCATCCAGGACTGGCTTGACTGCTGTCTTTCCCTTGTGTTTTGGCTCTTCATTTGCCCCAACGTCGTGCTTGTCAGCTGCCTCTTTATGGGAAGTATCAAAATCTATTCCCAGGTCAGCTAGATCAAACTTCGCACTACTATTTTCACCATTTCCTTTTTCATGGGGCTCTACGAGATCACTAGTGAAAAGCTTATCTGACAGATCGCGGAACAAATTACAAATCCCAAAAAGTTCACCCTGAAACTCCTTGCAATCCTACAAGCAACACATATTAGTTGCCGTTGTGCAAATATAATGACAGATCATTTAGAAACGGGAAAACACACGAGTAAGCTTATATACCTGCACACCCTCAAAGTATCTCTTTTCCATCTTCCCAGATACTGCAATATTTGAAAGCTGCTGTTTATATACCTGCCTCGAGTAGACAAGTTCTTCAAGAGAACCAGCTGCAAGAAGACGAAATACAGTCACGTGTCGCTTCTGTCCAAAACGGAAGGACCTGTCCTGTGCCTGTAAATCGTGGGCCGGATTCCAGTTTGGATCAAATATTACCACCCGGTTGGCACTGACAAGATTTAGTCCAAGCCCACCAGCACGAGTAGATATCAGGAAAACCTGGAACCAGAATTTTATTTTTAATTTTCATCCAAAAGAATTAGATTTCAAGTTAGACTGTTAATAGGGTAACCTGTTTGCTTGGACTTGAGTTGAAGTCATCCACTAGAGACTGGCGTAAGCCAGTAGGAGTGCTACCATCAAGTCTTGCGAAGCAATAACCTTTCCGAATAATAAACTTCTCAAGTATATCCAGCATCCTGTGATGAGCAACATATAGAGCTGAAAACATGCAGGTGATACAAAATGGCAGAGCCATCAGCCAATTTATAGAAATAAATTAACAGACAGCAAAGATGAGCTTAGTACAACAAATTTTGTTGCCGTACTATGAACCATGTTCTTCTTGTAGCATAGACCACTATCATTGACCCCATCCATATACCAAATCGCAAGCAAAAAGAATATAATCCGATTTTGACCTTGTAGTTTATGACTCAAATGGTTCAAAGAATATTGTTCCAACTAGCAGTTTCTAAATTTAACGGATTATACCTACCGTCCAACAGTAAATTTTCTACAAGATATGTAAGTTGTTTTATCAGATTATATTTGCAAATTGTGAAAGGATGATCATTCAACAACCGAATTTCATGAAGTTCAGGGCACAGTACTTTTTTAAGACTAGAAACATTTCATGATTTTTGTGGAAAAACAATATTGCATCTGTAGCATCATTACCTGACAGAATGACTGAATAGAAGAATCTTGTCGCCTTTAGAAATCCAGGAGTACAGTAATCTCTCTAAAGTTCTCATCTTTCCACAGTGCCTAATATCACTCAGACCCATGAAACTTTCATCCCGGCCACTGCCTCCAACTAAATCACTATCAGCACCAAAGACAGCAGATGCAAATTCTGCATCCCTTCTTTGCTTATCCTGATCATCCTTTGAGTTCGGCTTGATGAGCTCCAGGTGATTGCATACCTGCAAGAGAGCAAAATATGAAAGTCAAGGTCAACAAAAGCCAAATAGTCCTGTCTACTACACACTGATGGATTGATATACATCTCTAATTGTATTTAGGCATCTTGTTAAAGCCGCTTGAACATAAATTACGGGTATAATTCAAGGAGCGGAAATTTATATGACTGGCACAATGTCAATATTTCCTATTATTCCACCAGTAGAACATCAATGCTTGCGTTAAATTTAAACATTTTGTAACAGGATGGACAAACATTTTTAATAGGGGACAATATAATTTGATTTGGGAAGTTAGTGTCCAAATTGCTAAAATAAACTGCAGATATGACAATATTAGGGGCTGAGCAAAATATTCCTTGTTTAAATTAGAACATGCTCTTACTTTATTTCTATTCATTCCTCGAAGCAGCTGCTCACCACTAATTACAGTATAGCATGAGAGAAAGTAGTATAGAAACACAGCCAATTTAGAAGGGGAAGGGAACAAGCACCTGCTGGAGTTTAATGAGGCAGGGGAAAACGAGGCAAAGAGGGCAAGAGTCACAGCCATCTGGATTATCTTTATGAAGAGATGGCCAGATTAGTCCATCAGGAACAATTCTTTTGCAGCATTCGAATTGTTTGAGGGGGCTCCCACAACTACAGGGAAGATCCTTGTTGACGAGACACTTGATGTCAGGTATCTGCAGTATCCTCTGATAAACCCGTTTTTGCAGTTCACTCATTCCACAAAACACAACATTGTCTTCCTTTCCCATCATAAGATGCCCTATGGTTTCCTCTTTTGTCCTTCTAAGCATATATTTTTTCAATACAGACACCAGGTGCTGTTTTCGCTCATTAGCAACACGGACGAATCGCTCTGGAGCACTTGATCTTTGACCATGCTTCAGAGGTTCGTCATAAAATTCACGGAAGTGTTCGCGGGTTCCCAGGCCACCAGGTACAAACAGATCAAAAAGATTGAACAATTCCATTATTTTGTTCTGCATTACAGTTCCAGTTAGACCATATCTTTTCAGGGTTTTGATTTCCAAGCATGCTGTGTAGAGTTTCGATTTCTCATTCTTAAGTCTGTGTGCCTCGTCAAAGACAACAATTTCCCACCCTATGTGCGACAAAGTAGTTCCTTGCACTCTAAACGTGTCAAAGCTAGAGATAACAATCTCCACATCATGTGTTTTTAGTTTGTCAATGATCAGATCCCGATTTGGTCCGTGATAAACCGCAACACTAAATTCAGACCACTTAGAAAATTCACTTTCCCAGTTAAGAATAACAGAACTGGGGCATATTATCAGTACGGGGCCCTTCGTTATCTGTTTTCCTTTCTCAGCTGCTATATCTGCCGAATCTCCATCCTTACCATATACAGCAGCCAATAGAGCAATTGTTTGAATTGTCTTTCCAAGTCCCCTGAAGATGCATACGCAAGAAAATAAATTTTGATAATACCACACACAAAAAAAAACAAAAACAAAAAAAATTAAAAAAGGAAGGAAAAGAAAAAATACAACTCCAATCCTGCCCAAATGTAGATGTAAACTGACATATTTTAGAAAATAGAAATAAAGAGTTGCATGTAACTAAGAAAAAATTCAAATGTAGGTGCAGAATATAAGAGATGGAGAATATCGGTTTCATTTCCGAGTGCTTAACAAAAGAAAAAAAGAAGCAGCAAATCATCACGGTATGAAGACGGAAACAACTCCTAAGTTACTTTTGAAGCCGATTGGGAAGATCAAATGAAAACTTACATGTCATCTCCTAGTATACCTCCATGGTTGTTCTTGTACAAATTATACAAAAACTTCACTCCTACCCTTTGATGCTCCAAAAGTCTACTGTTGATGGAAGCAGGAACCTGGAATATGTAAAACACATTAAATGTAAAACTGAGGTAGCTTGAGTGATATTAAACATGTTTCTTGTATGCTTATTGTTCCCTTTGTTGACTACCGTATAACACCATGTCCATGATACAAAGAAAACAAAATCAATTGGGCCGGGAGGAATCAGTGGACAGAGTTTGCCTCTTAATCGTTAATGCACCTGTACAGTATTCTACTCGATTTCTTGTTGAGAAATTGGATGTGATAAGCGCTCAGTGTTCACAAGTTGTAATACGATTTTTACAAAGAAAGTAAGAAGGCAGTTAGTCGCGATGTAACAATTATACCACATTCTTTTGGCCCAAAAGCCAGGTTTTATCCGTTGTTCACAAGGAGGGACGGTAATGGTCGGTTCTTTTCCACAACCATGTCATTACCAGTCGTCAACCATTGACATTTAGACAATGGTAATTATCCGCAACTTAGTCTTTCCAGCTAGATCGATTTCACTAGCTGAATCCTTACACAATCGTTCCAATAGTAACGTGGATTCTCACAAGACAACATCATACGATAATTCAATAACTTTTTGTAATTAGAACAAAAACTTTGCATTCACAATTGCTTAGAATTAAGTCACATTGACAAAAAAAATCGGCATAACATAATAGCATGAAATGATCCTAATTATAAGACAGGTTCAAAGCAAACAAGGACTGAAAATGCACCTGTACAACCGGAGTTTCACCTGGCAGAGAAAGAACAAGAGGTTCATAAGGTCCAGTGTGATCAAATGGTAAGAAAGACTCCAGCTTGGGTTCCTTCACACCAAAATTTTCCTCCACCTTTGGTTTCCTCCCCTTGGTGTCGTCTTTGAGATCAATTTCTTCATTTTTCTCACTTCTGGGACTTGATTTGACGTCCCTTTTCAAGCTCTTGAACTGAGTTTGGGGAAATAAAGAAGATTCTTCTTCCTGGATGCGCAAGAGCTGACGAGAAAGAGAAGATTTAGGGGGTTTTCTTGTACTGATCGTGTAGTCAAACTTTAGGGAGCTTTGCGAAGAAGAAGAAGCAGAAGCAGAATTGGCGGAAGATATTGAATTGATTGTGCAGGGTTTGAGGGCCTCTTTGAAAGCGTTCAGTGACATTGTATAATCTTGTCTGGAAGAAGAAGATCGAGGAAGAAGCTAATTCGAATAGCAACAGAAATCTCTGGGTTTGATAAATCTTTCAGAATTCAAGAACGGCCGGTGAGCAACCGCCTAGTTCTTCACCGGCGATTTGAACCGGGTGAATGGGAAAGCTAATTTGAAACTTATAGTAATAAACTAATAATCTTGGAGAAATCAGTAAATTCAAATTTTACTCATTAGTACGGTGTTTTTTTATTTCTTAATCGAATCCTTTCGACCGATTCGAGTATTCGACGGACTGATTATGTGTGACAAGGACTACACGTGTTGCTAGTAAGGTGGGGTATGGTATGGGAAATTCCCGCCCCCGATTGGGATTTTCCTGAATTTTCCAATCCCGAAATGACTCTAAATGTTAAGTGTAAACCTAATTGCTAATTAACTATTGTTATTTCTGGGGACAATGTCGACCATTAACAGGCAGTGTATTTGGGTATTGTAAAGTTCTAAACATTGTTTGGGATCCTGAAATCCTGTCCGGTTTCGTCACGAATCTAGAAAGTCTCATCCCGAGAAAGTTCCGACTTTATTTGGGATAAGATTGAGACGTCAAATATTCATCCCGATCTCGAATTCCCGAATTCGAAGTCTCAAATTTCCGAATTTAACGCATTTGCAACAAAGACAGCTCCTTCAAAATATTCACAAATAGGAATTCAACATTCATGTTTGATAAATTAGGACCTTTCATTTTATGAGTGGGCATGATCAACATGTGAGAAGGGTCAAAACTCAAAAGTTTGAAGTTGTTGTACTTTTCGAACACCACCATAACAAATCATATAAAGCTCCAATTTCGATATCTCCCCGACGAAGTATTGCGCATTTGCCTCAATACGACATGGAATACCACATATCCTCACTTTGAGCACTCCATTGCATCTACAACTGTACCATGCCCTTGCCCCTGCACCATCAGCAACATCACGAGTCGTTCCTCCACCTGCCATGCCTATTGGTTATACTTTTTATGGTTTCGTATTGAATGTATGATGTTGCCATTTGTTGACTTACCTTACTCCGCAAAGTCCCTTCAATTGCTTCTTCGAAAAAACATATATATGATAATATGCAACAAAGTCTATTGCATAACATTATGACCGATACTATTAATTGAAAATTATTTTATATCTATCTTTTCCAGATAATGGAAAACTATAATCTATTTACGAGGTTTGCATGCGGTCAGCTATATATATATATATTCTTGAATCCATATTTCTTAAGTCTTTCGTTTCCCAATTTCTTACCATCTAGTCAGTATATGGTTTCTTTATCACATTCTATTTCAATTTCCACTATACTCCATCCCTGATTATATAATGTGCTCCTTCAAGACCGAGCTTCCCTTAAAGAAGATCAAAAGTCAAATTTGAAGATGAGTTTGAATCATACGCATTCCTCCTGGGTTCATATATACTACAATAAATTCTCGCTATTTGTCGTGGAAACTTCAAGATTGACTTTCAAATGACTGAATTGTAAATGTCCGAATTTATTAGACTATCATTCTAGAACTGTAATAAAATTGTCCCGCTTGTCCTCAAGATTTAACTGACATTCACTCCGAGCAACACTATTCGAGTTACGTAGCCCAACTCGTAATACGTTGTTACCCTAGCGGGATCTAGAAGCAAAAAAGTTTGAAACTTCATGGAGTTCAACGAAAGAAGAAATAAACATTGGGTAGGTATACAAATTCACCAAAATACGAGGGTCCGTTAATACACAGCTTAGAAAATTACTCCAGGACTCCAGGTAATTTACAATTCCCTTATCCCAAATTCCAATGTCAACATCGTATCAATTCCCCAAGCCACTCTCGTCCGTCGATCTTAAACAGAATCATCTCAACCCTACGATCTTCCCCATTACATTTTTCTTTTTTGAGATTGCTTGAGCACAAAATAAAGTCTTCTTCCAGCAAAACACCACACAAATTCTAAAACAAAACTCTGCAGAAGAGTACTGAAATATCTCTGTATTTCGTTTTAGAATCTGTGTTGTGATCAAAATGTCAGGCTCAGCGGCGGAAGAGGATAAGAAGCCTGCCGGAGATGCCGGTGTTCACATAAATCTGAAAGTGAAAGGCCAGGTTCTCACTGATTTCTCTATCCTAGGGCTTTGAATTTTGATTATTTGTCTCTACGAGTGTTGTTGATCATGCGTGTGTTCTGTTCTATGGCCTTAGTTTAGCGTTTCAGTAGAATCATATAGTGTTGAGTTTCTATGTTGAGAAATGTTTAGTTTCATTTTAGGTTTGCAATTGAATTGCGTGGAACTTTAATCCGTGATGAGAATGTGGGTTTTGTGTAATTGTGTGGTGCCTGGCAGATTATATACTGCTTGATTGAGTTGTTCTATATGTCGGTTGTACAGTCTCTAGAGAAACTGTTTGATTGAAGATCTTTAGTTCTTTACCGTACGGAACTACTCAGGTATTCTTGTATCTGTTCAGTGTCTATCTACTGAAGCCTATAATAGCAGGCGGATGTTATAAACATGTGGAGTTGCTAACTTGTGAAATGCTAGACATGGATGAGTTCCAATTTAAGATATGATCACACGAATTTTCAAGAGATAATTAGTTCATGAGATGTTTCTACTGTATGATGAGTAATTGTTTTGTTGGAATATTCTGTTGATGTGCTTGTAATATTCTGGCTATCAGCATCATGTTTCCATTCATTTTTCTGTTATGCAATTATAGCAAAGGGTCCTAGTGTTGGTTTATGAAGTCTTTTGTTAGTTCAACTAGACTAGATAAATTCAGCTCATGGGCCATATTTGCAGTATTGATTTTCTTCTTGGCAAACACTATAGATTGCACTAAGCTGACTATTTTCTTAGTCATAGATGACTGAAACCCATTTGCAACCCGACCCCTGGATGGTGTTTACTCAGGTTTAATTTCATTTGATTTCTAGGATGGAAATGAAGTTTTCTTTAGGATCAAGAGAAGCACTCAGCTGAAGAAGTTGATGAATGCTTATTGTGACCGCAATTCTGTGGATTTCAATTCAATTGCATTCCTGTTTGATGGTCGACGCTTGAGAGCAGAGCAGTCCCCTGATGAGGTAGGTACTTCGTCCCTGTGATAATGTATCTATGCAATTATTCCAGCAACATGTATAGTTCAGTGATAATTCCTTCTTTCTTTCATTCCAGCTTGAGATGGAGGATGGAGATGAGATTGATGCAATGCTTCATCAGACTGGAGGCATGAATGGGTTAGTGACAACAGCCATCATGTGAGCTGTGAAGGATGTGGAACTGCAGGCTAGTTATTTAGGCGTTTAGATGAATAGTAAGAGTATCTGGTTGATAGTATCAACTCTGAAAAAGTGAATTTGGTTGCTACTTCTTATGTTCTGTAGTTACTGGGAATTTCTTGATGGTTTCATGATCTATTGTTTCCCAAAAGTTAGAAGATGTTTTATTTTAAGGATGCAAACATGAGAATTTCATGGAGTCTATGCTCTGAGATTTTCAGGTGCAATTATTGAAATCAAATGTTTGCTCGTCTCTAAGTTTGTGTTTCTGTTAATTGTTATTGCCTGGGATGAAATTCCCACCTAATGAAAGGTTTGTGCTTATCTTGCTTGCATCCTGATTTCATCGGATTCCTGGCTTAACTAGATGATGTGATTTTGTGTGGCTGATTAGCTTTGTTGGAGTTGAGCCATTCGATAGATGGGCCACTTTGTATACCAATTGGCAAACCTATTGCTCTGTGCTTCTAGGATGTGTGTATGGTGAATATGTCAGACAGCCTTTCCCTGGCATTTCCTACTTAATTGAACCCGTAAGCTATCACTGGTGAAAGTGTGTTGAATCCATAGGTTTACCACACAACTATTCGTGATTTTGTTGGTTCATGGGGGGTGAAGTTGAACCAAGAAGTGAACCAACCCCATGAACCAACCATTGTGTCCAGCGTAACATGTTTTCAATCATGAATTGGGTCATAGAGACTTGAAAACTCATTAAGCTATGGCATGGAGTGTGGAGCACTACAAAGTGCTAAGTTTATGGGAGAATATATAGACATACTATACTTTAGAGAATTGTTTGAATTTGGGGAATTTTCCCTTGAATTTGGTGTAAACTCAATTTCAAGTGAAGCGATGTGGGTTATTGACAAGGTATACGAAAGAATCTCCCTATGTTTCTTGGGTCCGATGCCATGTGAAACGCAAGCAAGTTTATGCTAGTTTGCCAGAGACTTGCATTGGCTTAATTCAATGGTGATTTTAAGCTAATACTCTATTCATGTAACAACTCTAGCTACGATTGCTTTAGTCGATGTATTGATTTAGACCTTATATCGTTAGACATACACTATCTTATACTCCACAATTGATTTACAATTGATTAGGCGTTTTGATTTACAATTGATTTTATAATTAGACGAGCTGATCTGAGCTCGAGGTCGAGCTCAACCTAGCCGAGCCCGAGCTCGTTAAAAAAAAAGTAAAAACGTGCTCGAACTCGATCTTTTTGAGTTGTTACGAGTTTTATTGAGATTTAACGAGCATGTTATGTTATTAATATTAATTAAAATCAAGTGTAATAAATATAAATTTGTTAATACAATAAACCTGACTGAGTTTAATCGAGCCGGGCTCGTAATAACTGAACAACATAACTTGAGGTTTGGGGCTCGACTTATTTATTTTATTGATTGAGCTGATTGGAGCCCTCGTTAAGGGTGAGCTAGCCATACTCCACAATCCACATCGTCTCAACTCTCAACTTACGAAACTTTTGATTTTTTGCACTCTTGAAAGGCAAAGTTATGATTTTCTAAAATGGAAATAACATGGTTCCAATGGGCTTATTTGCAAATACTTCCATGTGGGACCCACTTAGAGATAGCTTAGAAATTACGCGGTATATATACCGTATCCAACCAAAATCTACAAAGGAATAGTACACTATTCCATTCTAACTCACGACACTCCGTCCGATCAGATTTACAATCAATCTTAGCCGTCCAAACTTTACCCCACACATTAGTACGGATAAACTTTCCCCTGTAAAAAGCTAAAATCAGGTTCCATATAAATTTGGTGAACCTGGGTTTTTTCACTTCATAAGAAAACATTTTTTTACTAATCAAAACCTTCTCTTCTCTGTACGATCACGAAGAATGTCAGGCGTAACCAATCAGGAGGAGGACAAGAAGCCCGTCGGAGGTGATAGTGGTGGTGTCCACATCAACCTTAAAGTCAAGGGACAGGTTTGCTGATTTTTTTAGCTTTTCCTTGCAGCTTGACTTTTGAATTCTGGTGAATTTTGATGCGTTTGTTTTCGTTGATGACTGAGGCATCTAATTTTGGGAAGGATTTTGTGATTTGTGATTTTGGTAGGGTTTACGAGGCTGGATTGTTTACCTTGGTTTTGATGATTTGCAGTAGTTGTGATGTGAATTTTGTGTTGTTGTTTTCGCTTTCCGTGATCTGTTGTGTATCCAGCTTATGTGTTTGTTTATTTTTTGGTCACGATGTTTCTATAATTGTGATAGGAGTTAAATCATGTTGTGTGATTCATTAACTGGTAATGTATAATGCTGAATTGTGGTTTTGATACTGAATGGGAAGTGACAGAGCATGAATTAGTTGGGTTCATTTGCTTAATTGAGAATAGAATTTGCTAGTTCAATTTCCTTGTGATATCTAGTAACGCAATTCATATAAGGAAATGCTTATTTTTGTCTTGAAGAGATGTGGTTTGAGTATGTTGTTTGTTTTATGCTTCCGCAAGCTGTTTGTGCTGATTTTTTAGCGTCGATACTTTCGAAGATCATACCTGCAAACATGTTTGTTGTCTAGCCCTGATTGTTGTGCTGCTCTTCTGAATTCCACACTGGTTAAGAGGCTGTTTGTGCATCTCTTTGATCTTATATCAACATTGTACTGTGTACATGTTTATGCTTGTGAAAAGTAGGATTCTGTGATATATTGTAAGGCCATCTGGATTCTTGAAGCTAGAAGTACACACTTGTATATGCGAGGTAGATTGAGATCAGTGAAGTTAGATATAGTGAAGTTAGGGATATCTGTTCCTTGTACCCAATTCGTAAATGCAATCCTCCCCATTGTATATGGTCTTATCACAGCCAGATTACGAGTATTATGAGATTGCTTTATGATTCTGTCTTGTTCATCCTGTCTGTTTTCACAATGATACAGCTTGGGTTCCATTTGAAGTTTGAGCAGCTGGATAGTGTGTTACCACTCAGTCACTCACATGTTTTGTGCTATTTGTAGGATGGGAATGAAGTGTTTTTCAGGATTAAGAGGAGTACTCAGCTCAAGAAGCTCATGAATGCGTACTGTGACCGTAATTCTGTTGACTTCTCTTCCATTGCTTTTTTGTTTGATGGGCGTCGTCTTCGTGGGGAGCAGACCCCAGACGAGGTAGCTATTCCACTTCTCTAAACAGTTTCTCTAGTTATTTACTAATACAATAACACAAATTAATTTATAAATTTATTTTCTACAGTTGGAAATGGAGGACGGTGATGAGATCGATGCTATGCTCCATCAGACCGGAGGAACATGTTAATCACCAAGGCAATATTAGGAAGGAGGATGTGGAATGTAATATAAATTAGTTTGCAAACATATTTGACTATGACTTGATGACTTTCAGAGATTTTGATCTCCCTTGAGTTTATTGGGTTTCTTAATATCCGAGAAATGTGTGAATGCTTGTTTATGTGGTTTTCATGATCTATATGCTTTGGCAATATGGTTTATGCACCTCTGTGAAAGCTTCAGGCTCGTGTTTTGCATTGAAATGAGAATTGGATTCAGCTGCTGATTGTTTTTACCATCTCACATTGTGTTTATTGATTTAGACTTCAGCTGATTGTTAGACCAGCTAACACCATGTGTTGGTTTCAACCATGAATTGACATTTCTGTTGTATTACATTTTTCCTTGAAAGCAACACATGCTCTTCCATTGATGTGTGACCATGATTTAACATCCCTGCTCCATTTCATTTTCCATGAAAGAACATGCTCCTCATTGGATGAGTCTCTTGATTTGTCAAGAAGTACTCAGAAGTCAGTAAGCGCTGGGCTAGTCTGTTTCAACAATGAACGCCTTTTCTCCGTTTTGGTGGTTTTTTTTTTCTTCTGCTCCAGTCATCTCTTTTTATTTTTGAGAACAACCCAGTCATCTATTTCTATTGTCTATTGAGTCCCTGAAAATGATTTGAAAAATAAGGTTGGTTCTCACAGGAAATACTTTATAGTTTTTTAATTGCCCACTTGTGGCGAAAGGTCCACGTACACCTGAAACAAGTAATAATTCCCCAAATAGCCGTTGTATGTGCCATCCTGCTGTCTCCTTAAAAAACATACCAAAAACACAAGACCACTGTGATAAACCAATCACGGCTAATCACACACAGAACACACACACACCAAAGAGAAGCTCCATTACTCAGGATGAGCAGCCCCATTGCAGCAGCAGACGATGTTCTTCCATGGCTGCAGTCACCCAAATCGACCTCCCAACATGTGTCCTACAGGTTCGTTCTATCCTCATTTCGTCCTTCATCTCTTCGTTTATGTGTCCGTTTGCATAAATCAAGTGTTTAAACACAGTCCTTTACTGAATACAAATGGTTTCATCTAAATGTGGGCTAGATATTTAAAGCATTCAAGTTGTAGTACTTAAAGCTCTGTTTATTTGTTCTAACTTCCAACAATAAAAGTAATTCCCAAATTGTTTCTGATGCTTTTATGTTGCACATGGCAGCTGTGGTACTTGTGGTTATGAACTGAACCTAAACTCCTGTAACCGTAACATATCAGTCCTCGATGCTGCATACGGGAAGTCAATGAAACGGGGGGTTATTTCGTTCTTTTCAATCGACGAGAGCAGGTTTACTCAAGTCAGCAAACTACGATGGTTACCCTACTTCAACTCCAAGAGCTTGTGGAAGCTGCTTCATAGACGAACCAAGTTGTTGTGTAGAAATTGTGGGACCTACATTGGCACCGCAAAGATGAAAAACAGTGCTTCCTCTCCATCTCAGTCGACCATATCATCAGCAACTTGGGACGGGATGTCTACTTGCACAACATACGAAGTTCTTATACGTTCTCTTAGGCCGTTGTCCTCTGAGAAATCCAGTATCCTCTGTATCTGAGCTTCAGCAGGAGGCACACATTCGATTGACATTTAGTGGTTTCAAGTTATAGGGTATGTACAAGGCTTAAGTGGAGTCAGTTTGTGTGGGTTCTTTTGTTCGTTCAATTGTATTGTGGGTATATTTGCGCATTGTCTAGTGAGTTTGTTCTGATTTTGATACATCAATGAAAGATTTTGTGGAAAATTTGCATTCTAACAATGAAAATAGTAGCATACACAACTATGGTCACATTCTAGAACGAAGTACGGAACAATTATTATATGAAAGGCATCCGCTTCATCAAGTTTTGGAAACAAAGCACATGATTCAACTGTGTTCATTTTAACTTAAAAACGTGACTGGAGATGTTTATTTAATATGATGAGAAAATTACAAGGAGAGAATTTTTGGAAAAATTCAGACACTCTTGAGACTCTTTCGTCGACAAATTGGACCATGTACATGGATTAGGCCACGGTCGAGTGTGCGTTAATTGAAGACAAAAATATCATAATCAATTTATAAATAATATTTTTAAATTAATTCGTATTTTCAAACAACATAATTTTAGTTTGTAATACAAATTGGAACAACATGAATTTTTTTATTAAAAAAAATCACAAAGGAATGTCAAAACTAAACGGTCTATAGTTGGTATAAAATTAGTTGATTGGATATTTTCATGTGATAAAGACCATGAAAGGGTCTATAGTTGGTACAAAATTAGTTGATCGGGTATTTTTCATGTGATAAGACCATGAAAGGGTCTCTAGATGGAATTTTATCTAAGATTTTCACTGAGGGTGGGTACCCTGAACCCCATCCCCTCGGGTTGGTTGTGAGCCTCCTCCAGGAGATTTTTTTATATAAGTTGTGCGGGTGTTGTGTTGGATGGGTGCGTGTACTAGCCCATATCCACCGCACTTAGTTTTTGTGTATAAGTGAAGAGCGGATTTTAGTGGGTTAAGTTTACTTGAGTGGTCTAACTATTCGGAAATGGAAGGAAAAATATGTTAGCTGGTGATAAATAGGTTATTAATTTTACCAAAACTGTTTATAACCTACTCCGTCTGTCATGTTAAATTTCATGCATTTTCATTTTTAGTTTTTCCATAAAACTTCTTACATTTCTATAAATGGAAACTATCCCACGCATAATACCTTATTTTTCTCACCATTTACAACACTTTGACATTTTCATCTAAAACTCCACCGCCACAAGCGTATGAAGTTTGGTGAGACTGAGTGAACCTATTTAGACCCATTTACTCATGGGTAATGAATATGTGGATGGTAAATGGGGTTTTTAACCCATATGAAAACAACTATACCTAAACCAAGAGCCCATTTTAACACTACCAATCTCAGTTCTAACTGAATGATATATTCGAGTTCCATAACTTCCGGGATAATAATAATTTATTAATGTTATCAAATTTTTCATTACAAAACAAACTCGATTCAGAGATCTAGAGATATTCTAAGTCTACAATATGAAGTAGCATGCGAAGGCTAAAGCCTATTCTAATTAAACAAACTTAAAACCAGTACATCAACCATCACGCCGACCACCACGTTTATTCTTCTTGTCAGTCCCTCGCGTATTTGAAGTTGGTGAACTTGGCTTGTCTGGAAGCGGATCTCCAACATGCGTCTGGGTTACACCTTGAGAAAGAGCAGAAGTCCTAGGGTTCCGCACGGCAACCTCACACGTCACAGGAGGCTGGCCAGATATCTCTGTGGGTTCAGCTTGCAATGGTGGAGGGCAAGCATCAATAGGGTAACACCATCCCGTTCTAACCCATACAAACTGCGCACAGGACCAGTCGAAGACAACATCGCAAAACTTGTTATACCAAAATTCCGTTGGCATTTCTACAAGATCAATGACAACCATGAATTAGGTGAGCTCTTCGAGGTTGGTGGTCGAATTTTGGTGATATTTCATCCAAAAACTTGGCAGTGTGAAAGCTAGTATCTCATTGGTCATCTTATCATGTATTAATACCAAAAGAGTCAATTGAACTATTCCCTTGACTAATGATGGTGTGAGTTTTTGCTCAAGTGAACAATGATGAAACACACGAGTGAAAATATAACAAATTCATATTGTACTCGAACTCAATATAAAGGGGACCGAACTGATTAAAACAACAAGCATAAGGTGAAGTATACGTAGCATGACAATCGACTCTTCACTCTTCAAATATGAACAGCGTCATCAATATAATAATGTTTACTAATATCCTCATAACACAACCTTCAAATTCTAAAGACTACTTATGTGTGCATCATCTAACTTATATGCTCCATCTGCTCCAATAAAGACTTCTTAGGTATTATTTTTTCTTTTTTTTATTCCACAAATTTTGACCACAAATTAATTTAAAATTATGTAAGATATAATTAAATTAAATATATAAATATAGTTAATTTTTACATTTGCAATATAATTTTATTACATTTTTCTATATTGTAATCTATGAGCCATTCCTAGTCAAAAATCGTGAAAAAAAAGTACAACTAGAATTATATATCTACCTTATTAAACTCCACCTACATTCGAAATTTTAAAAGAAATATATATGTAAAAACTTTTTACTATACTTTATGAAATCCAGTTCCCAGATTTCAGTCCCCAAAACAAACCAACAAGTCCCATTAATAGACTTGCCCCATTTTACTAGTTTTCCTCAAGGTAAAAAGTGAAAAAAGGAAATAAGAAAAAGGAAAAAGAAAAAGAAAAAGAAAGAGAGATTTTGGTGAAAGGCATTTTTGCCCAGAATACAAAACAACATTCCCATCGAAACAGTTACTGGAATAATAATTAAGTTCCCTTCTAATTAAACTAAACTAATCTAATCAAACGCATCATCATTATTTTAAACAAGCAACAAAACAAAACTGTCACCAAATTACCAGTGAAGCCAAGTGAAGTGAAGTGAGTGAGTTGTTGAAAGCGAGAGAGTCTTACGCCGTCAATCGATCTTGACTATACAACTGTTTCACTCTCTCTCTCTCTCCTCTTCTCTCTGCTAAATCCTCCACCTATATGCACCAAATCATGGGTATGTTTGTCCTTCAAACAATTAATTATCATTTCTGTTACACTCTTTTTCTAATTTCATCTGATTGATTCTTCACATTTCTCAATATTCTTGTTTTTAGACCAACAACAAATCACCGTTGCTTTCGTGCTTGTTTGTGTTTTTGTTTTGGGTTATGAGATAATCCCGATTTAGAGGATTTCAATTTAATTTTTTCTTTCTTGTGGGTTTTGTTTATGAGGATTTTTTGGGAGTGAGGTATAGTGAATAGGGAGTGTGTGTACTGTGTAGTATAGGTTGGTATTTATTTTAGTTTTGATATTATGATATGGATTTTGGGTTCTCGAAATAATAGTGTTTAATTGTGTTTGATGATATCGTGGTTTTGATTTCTTCTGGTTCCCAATTGTGCTTTTTGTGCCCAATTGTGGTGTGGCAGACTGGCAGTGTTCTTTTTGTTTTTAGGTTAGGAGTGTAGGATTAGGGGTAATAATGGGGTGTGTATGTGGGAAACCGGCTTCATCAGCTCCTCCTCATGAGAGTGACGAGGGCTTAAAGCAGAGGCAATTGCCGAGGAAGGCGTCTGAGGTACGAGTGACACGAGCAGTTTCTGTGAAGAGAGAGGAGAGTGTTCCACTGGAGAGGTCGGGAAATAGTGATGTGAGGACTGGGTTGATTGATAAGAAAAGTAATGGGGTAAGAAGGGTGAGAGATGATTACCGCGAAAAGGAAAGGGGGAGTTGTGAGGTTGTGGGTAATCTTCGGCAAATTGGAGTTGTTCCAAGATCTGTGGAAGGGGAACAGATTGCTGCAGGATGGCCGTCTTGGCTTGTGGCTGTTGCTGGAGAAGCCATTAGAGGATGGATTCCACGCAAAGCTGACACTTTTGAAAAACTCGAAAAGGTATATTTTGGTCATCTCCTGGATTGCTGTCTGGATGATATTTTTCATTGATGTGGTTCTAAGCATGTATGGCTTGTTATTATTTGGTAAAGTTGGTTATTGTTTGATATAATTTTATTTCTGAAGATTGGCCAAGGAACTTACAGCAGTGTGTATATGGGCCGTGATCTCCTGAATAAAAAAATTGTTGCTCTGAAGAAAGTACGGTTTGATAGTATGGATCCTGAAAGTGTCAAATTTATGGCTAGAGAGATTGTCATCTTACGGAGGCTTGATCACCCTAATGTTATTAAACTGGAAGCCTTGGTCACTTCAAGATCGTCTTCCAGTTTATATCTCGTCTTTGAATATATGGAACATGATCTGACAGGCCTTGCATCACTTCCTGGAGCCAAATTTACAGAACCGCAGGTTTTAACATATCACTTATTCATAGTTGCTACTTAATTGATTTTCTTATTTAATTCTCATACTTATTTGTTTTGATGATTTTTCCTTTTCAACTTTCAGCTGAAATGTTACATGCATCAGCTGTTGAAAGGACTCGAATATTGTCATAGTAACGGCGTGCTTCACCGAGATATCAAGGGGTCAAATCTGTTAATTGATAACAACGGCATGTTGAAGATCGCTGATTTTGGGTTAGCAAGTTATTTTGATAATCGCCAAAGAATCCCCCTTACTAGTCGTGTTGTGACTCTATGGTATCGGCCACCTGAGCTTTTACTTGGTGCAACTCACTATGGAGTAGCAGTAGATTTGTGGAGTGCTGGTTGCATACTTGGAGAACTATATACTGGCAAGCCCATCATGCCCGGCAGAACAGAGGTATTCTTTTTAGTGGATAGGGATAGGTTGTTGATGCTCTATATAATATTCTTTATCAATTTTCTCTTGCAGAATTGTAACACTGCATAAAAGTCAACTAGTTAGCACTTAGGCCCCAAGAAGTAAATGGAGCTATTCTTTAACTTCATCTGCTGATAGGGTCGCCACCATAGTTCACTATATCACACTCCTATTGATAATACTCTGATCTGAATTTCTTTGTTTGACTTACATGACCTTTGGGATGCACGTAACAAAATTTCATTTGGCAATGTGGTCTGTTCAATTTAAGTCAGAAATGTTTTGGACTTTCTAAAGGACGTTACAAAGATGTTTTATAAACACTATGCAAAAGTATGAAACTGAAATCTAGATCCTTTGAGTAGAATACATACAGAGATTCTTTTATTTATATATTTTTTGTTTCTAGGTTACCAATGCAAATGTAATCAAGTGTCACCTGAAATTATCAGACTGGGGACCATGATATTTCATTCTAGAAATAAATATATTGTGTAAATGAACTTGGACAAGCTTCTTATTCTTCCACCTCATTTAAACATTAACTGATATGTCTCTTTTAATTCATTTATTTGTGTAACGAGCAACTATATATATGTGTTCTTCTTAGTTAAAGTAAATGTATGAATTATTCAGTTTACCTCACTATATTCATTTCTTCCGTAATTTGTATTTTGCCTTCTAGGTGGAGCAGTTGCATAAGATATTCAAACTTTGTGGTTCTCCCTCAGAGGATTATTGGAGTAAATCAAAATTACCTAATTCAACAGTATTTAAACCTGTTCAGCCCTATCGAAAGAGAATTGCTGAAACCTTTAAAGCTCTTCCTGACGTTGCAATAAAGTTGATGGAGATTTTACTCTCTGTTGACCCTTCAGATCGAGGGACTGCAGATAGGGCTCTCAAGAGCGAGGTAACCTTTGCTCCCTCTTACTCCAGAAGTTCAAATTGTTAGCATTAAGCCTTCGAGTTTTTATCCATTCGTATGTGGGCATTTCAAATTTCACTGTCATTCTTTCCGATATGAAATCATAGCAAGTGAATCAGTGCTTGCTCTGCTATAAATCTTCTTTTTTAGTTCTCTTTGCAGGTCAAGAAACTAGGATCATGTAATGTCTTATGTTCTATAAGGAAATAGGACTGTTTTTTTAATAATAAAAAATTAACTTGCTGATGTTTTGTTTGTTAGATTAGTATCTGAAGTGGTATATATATTATTCCTCATTCTCATTTAGGAAAGGAATTGTACTTTATGTTAGCATTACCGTTTTGAATCCTTTTATATAACATAAAAATAAATTTCTGGGCTATCTCCAAGAAACAAGAAAAGGAAGGATTGAGTGTCATATTAGATTCATATGTTGTATGCACCAAAGCATTTCTCAGGCTATTACAGTTAGTTTCCAACAATTCAATCATATATAGACCCCTTAGATATGATTCATCAATTAGTACAACACCACTATCATGGCGATCTCTCTTGCGTCTCACCAGTATTGGATTGATCATACTGATTAGTTATGCTTTCTGTGATATCTATCTACATGTGATACAGTCCCCATTTCGTGCAAAACATTGACGTAGTGTTCTGAAGCATGCTCTTTTATTTCGCCATGGTGTAAAACATCATGCTCTTTGAACATTCATACTAAGTGAAATACACTGCAAGTTATTCAGAGTGTTTTAACAAGCATTGTTTCTTAACATTCTGTACCAATGACAACGAAGCGTAGCTCAGTTGGTAATACGCTTCACTTCCAACCAATAGGTCGCCAGTTCAAGTCACCCCTTTGCTGTTTCCAGAAAAAAAAAAGACATTCTGTACCAACTCAAGGATAAAAAAATGACTTTTAACTTTTAAAGATAATTGCAGAAGTAAATCTTATAGAAAAATTATTTACCTTAGGTTATGGGTGGTAGCGTGTTTAAGAAAACTGGGTCTTTTTCCTAGGAATTGAACTAATTGGAAATAACCGAAATGAAAAGATGCTGAGAAAGAAAGAAATATAGTTTGTTGATTGAAAATGATTGCTATAATTATATGCTTGATACGAACCAGCACAGAGCATTAATGCCGCAAAAAACAATATACCTGTTGCAGTACAACCGAGTTGTAAATTCACTAGTTAAGTCTTTTCGATTGATCAGTGATATTCCACGAGTAAAACAAGCCTGAAAACATTGCTCTACTTGCACGGCATTATGATCTCTTTGATGCCATGTTCTAATCAAGTTCTCTAGGTTATACTTATATTACTTGGTATTTATGCATGCCTTTTCCTCAAATGCCCTAAAATTTGCATATCTTCTAACAGTCTCATGAATGGTGTTCGAGAAACTCCTGATCAATTACTTGATTATGTTTCACAACTCAGCACTATTTATTCAGCCCTTGCTTCTCATGTTCCCAATGCCATGTTATAGCATGTCCATGTTAATCATTAAACTTGTCAATTTTGGATGAATTTCTTTTCCAATCTAAATTTGCCCCCAACATAAATCTTTGCTGTTGAGTTGGTGTTAATTTGTTACCATGAATAATACCATCTCGTTTGACAGTTTTTCAGAACGGAGCCACTTGCTTGTGAACCATCAAGTTTGCCAAAGTACCCTCCAAGCAAAGAAATGAATGCAAAATTGCGGGAAGAGGAAGCAAGAAGGTCTGTGCTGTACTTATATGTCCTGAAGTGGACTTGTCTGTCTTCGTGACTACTATTATTTATTAGTATTCTTTTGTGAATTTCTACTGGTAATATTCCAATTTCTTGATTTTCAATGTGTAGACAAAAGACACCTTTTTGCAACACATTTTCGATAAATTAGTCGCTGCATTGATTCTCAGTTACATGCTTTAAGTGCATGTTTTCTCAATTCTGTCCATGCTGTTTTAAATCTGAATTTATTTTTGAAGGCAAGGAGTCACTGGACATAAGGGACAGAAGGTAGACAGCGATTTGAAAAGATCAAAAGAATTGCGAGCTGCTCCGGCACCTGATGCTAATGCAGAGTTAGCTACGTCAATGCGGGTATTTTCAGCAACTTGTTGCAACTCATATTTTTTGTCTTTGGTTCTTCCATCTTGATGATTTCTTATCAATTCTTAAACTGTTTTCCATGTTTACAAGTCAATCAACATTCTTCCCTAAAATTACACTATGATGAATTAAAGAGTCTCACGGGCTTCAGTGTATTGTCTCATGCTCCACTATTTTGTTGAATTATCAATTATGAGATCTTTCTTTTGATAGAAAATTATCTGCTAGTGCAGAATTCTGTTTTGTCTGATTCTTTTACTTCAACAAAGGAAAAAAAGGGACTTTGTTCTTCCATTTGTACCAGTTTTGTTTATCCTCTCATGTTAATCTCAAGTCTCAGATCAGAGCTTAAGATATAGAGAATATCATGGGCGAAAAAGAATCTTCAGTTAATCAAAGAGATAAAACTTGGTTCCTTAATGTTGCTATATTATTATCATTAAGAGTGATGGTATTCAATAGTCAATGACAAGCTGATTTGGTAATACTTTGTTCATGAAATTGTCTCAGAGGAGACAGGCCAGCTCCAATCCGAAGAGCCGAAGTGAATATTTTAACCCTCAGAAGGAGGAAGCAGCATCTGGTTTTCCAATAGATCCTCCTAGATCTACTATTGAAGCACTGAGAGAATCAATGAAAGATCACCAGCAGAGTCATCCTCAAAGAGCTTCTTATTCAGGGCCACTTCGCCAAGGAGCCGGGTTGGGTAGAAAGCGTGATGAGCCCACCAGACCAAGTTTAGTGGCATCCCGGGCATCGTCCTCCTTAAAATGTGGAGATAAGTTGGTTTCATCGGCTGTAGATCAGCATTTGGAAACATTTGGAGACCCCATGAGAAAGCATGACCATATACATCATTCACAGATATTTTCTGGGTCACAACAATTAGAACACGGAAGAGTCGACGTCAAAGAACCTCTCATGGTGAGTCCCTTTTTTAAAACTCAATTTTAATTTTACGTGTATGAGAAATGGTTTTTGGAATCTTTTATCATCCCTCTGAATTTAATCTAAAATTCACGTGACACGTATAGATCCTGCGGTTCTTAAACCAAGCTTATGACAATTCACAATCGTCTTTGTAGACTGTAGCCAAAGCTCTTGTTGCATCATTTGGAAAAAGTTATATTCATAAAGCACTTAACAGAGTTTTCAAAAACTGGAGGAGTTTGGCTGACATATCGCCTCTATTAGGACTAAGCTCTTTGTTTTGCTCTGAAGTGTTTGATTTACTCGAACTGTTCTCTATCCTTGCAGGATAGACAAGTTCCGAAAGAGAAGAAAATGAATTTTTCTGGTCCGATTCTTGTCCCTTCAAGTAACGTTGAGGATGTGCTCAAAGGTCACGACAGACGGATCCAAGATGCTGCTAGACGCCGAAGGCATGAGAGGACGAGAGGTGAAAGAGTTCGGTCCAGGGACAGGCTTTTGGCATCTAATACAGTGTATATCTCCAGCCAAAGCGGTGGTGAATCGAAGTAGAGAGTGACCCACGACTGGTTCACTTATGTAAATTAGTTAGTTTGAGTGAGTAGATTTTTGCGGCAAGGATTGTTCTTCAAAATTTATAGAATGATCCTATCTTTGCTTCAAAAGGAATTCATTGTTGAATAAATTACTCTTGAGATTTTTTATAAGCAAAAGCAAGTTTGGATGTGTGTTTTTCTCATCTCATTCCATTGCTGTCCTGATCTCTCATTTCCACTTAAAAAAGAGTAGCC
The DNA here is from genome assembly GCA_036897195.1 of Plantago coronopus. Classification (NCBI taxonomy): domain Eukaryota; kingdom Viridiplantae; phylum Streptophyta; class Magnoliopsida; order Lamiales; family Plantaginaceae; genus Plantago; species Plantago coronopus. The sequence continues at coordinate 27,153 of JAYMSL010000123.1, forward strand.
ATCTCTGTCAAAAACCCGAGTTGTTAAAGTCACGGATAGTTGATAAGGTGACTGGTAGTTAACCAATCACTTTATTTTTGAAAAGTTATACGGAGTAGTTTTTCAAATCAGTTACCATATTCAGTAATCATACTTTTAAATAAAGTGAAACCATTTATTAAGGTGACTGATTACGTCGTGTCAAACACATACTAAGTAATTGAAATATACGTCTAATTCAGGTGACTTATTACGTCGTGTCAAACACATACTAAGTAATTGAAATATACGTCTAATTCTTAATTTTCAACCAATAAACCAAAACATATTCATTCATTTAAAGAAGGTATACACCTTAAATGACATTCTTACTTCAGTAATTTACGCGTAGGATGTGAAAAACTAACGCGAAGATGCCACCTGATACAAAAATAGTAGGTGTGTTGTGTATAGTGTAGAATTCTGTTTTTACTGTGTCTGTGTGCACAATTTTTTCAAGTATGGTAACTGTGAAGGAAGTGCTCCTTGAATCCTAGCAAGCTTGCAAGACTGTTGTGTGAAAATCTGATACGCAGATGGTCTTTCCCAGGGAACGAACCCGAAATCATCATTGAACTTTTCCATCCCTTCGACAAGGAACTGCCACACTAGAGATCCACCACCAGACTTGTTTCTCATTGCAGACTTGTGAACAATGTCAAGGATAAGTTTGTTGAATCTATCTCTTTTATTGTGGTCGAAATCTTTATTATCAGTTGAAAATCCGAATTCAGTGAACATTACAGGCTTCTTCAGTTCTTTGTCGCCGTCTTCAATGTGTGACACCATCCACTTGGAAGCAAACCTCAGTTGATATTCGAAATCTGGATTATTCAACCTGTCAACAAAACCAAAAACAAAAGATATTCATATTGAGCTTTAAATGGAACTTCATGTTGAATGCTTGAAGTCCAACGCATTAGAAATACATCGAATGCAATGGAAGCTAAAGAAATTGCCTGCTTACCAGTGATCTGGGTATACATGGACTGATGCAAAATCAATAGTCGAGATCTTTGAATTGCGAATAAAATCTGTTCCAACTTCAGATGCCCAGATCTCAGGATTGACAGTCAACTTCTTAGAACTCTTAGGTCCATAGAATCCTTCCAGACCAACTGTCACAAGATGTTTCCTGTCAACTGATTTTACAAAACTTGATATTTCTTCTATCCAACCCTGAAACCGTAGACAATCAATCAAAAGAATGAACAAAAGAACTAATTAGACAACATCGATCATATCTTACAGTTCAGACTATAAGGATCATTTGTAAACGTTAGCCTGTAAGACTATTGGAAGTTTGCGATATACCTGAAGTGTATCACCGGATTTATCAGTGATACAACGGGGTTCATTGATTATCTCCCAGCCAAAGATAGTTGGATCATCTCTGTACTCAACCCCAGTCAATGTGTTCTTTCTTGTTAATACAGTCTGCAAATTCGAAATGAAGGAAGCGTCAAACATATATGATATAACTCTGCCTCATAATTATGCAACAGAGCTTACAGTATAAACCAAATAACCTAGATCTTGTGCTAACATCAGGAACAACGCATGGTTAGCATTCTATTATCAAGTGAAAAGACTGTGAGTCATTATTGATGGGGCAGATGGAACTATGGAAGTACAAATGGCCTATTGTCTTAACATGGTTTGATTTTGATTGTTCATCTGGATTGATGTCGAACAACTGACAAAACGGAAGATATGTTGCTTCGTGATTTTCACCGAAATAACCCCTTTTTATTCATTTCTTGCCAGTGGACGAAACTTTCAAGAGAGATGGCCTTATATGTATCATGTAAAAACTCAATCAATAAGCCTGCAAGTTGCTCTGAAAGTATTGTTTTTCAGTAAGTTGATATTCTGTGTGTGGTAAAGGATCACAAACCAAAACTTGCATACAATTAAGTTTGTCTAAATTGAACTTGCGACGTCAGCAGGCTATCGCTCTAATATCTCAAGCTCTTGAGGTCAAGCCAAGGTATATCCGTATATGTGAAAACGGTGCTGCTAGCAGAGAAACTTGATATGGATGATCAATAAAAATCAAAGTTGCAGTCATCACAGTGCATGCACACATGTTAGATCCTAAAATTGGAAAAAGAAATCTGAAAGTCTCACAAAGTGTGATGATGTATCACAACATGACAAAGCAAACCTCAATCCATATTTTATCCCTTAAGCTGTGCAGCCAAGACATTTTCTAATAAAAACTTGTAAAGATGGATACCTTAACATAATCTTTGAAATACTTCCGTATTGATGGATCATAGAAAAACGAATCGTTGGAAGAACTGATACCGACGCCCTCATCCCAAGCCCACTTTACATACTGAGTCTTTCCGCCGTATGCTTGCAAGTTATTAACCAAGCAGAGAAGCAACCTTATTCCATATTGTCTAGCTTCTGCAATAACATGATCCAATGCCTGCCATGTAGTCATCAAATGAAATTCATCAAAAGATAACACTATATTACCACATTAACAGCTTTAAAAAAACACTATATTGCCCAGAAAGAAAGTAATTCAACAATATGTGGAAATATTAATGAGCCATGCATCCCTGGTCCCTGAATTCAAAGACAAATTCACAAGAACTTCGATTTTACCTAAACAAGCAAGCATTTTGAATTTTGAAAGATAATATTATGATACAAAGTCAGAGAATATATATATACTAATATCATAACAAAAGAAAAAGATAATGAACAAATCATACAAAGAAAAGAAGTTGTTTTTACCTTGAAAACATTTTCGTCATAACGCCCCGGAGCAAGTTGCAGAGCATTGTAATCACCATCATTAAACGCCCAAGTCCTACAAACAGTAAGACCCATTTTGGCACCAGCCTCAAGAACTGCTTTAATTCTGTGCTTACTATGCACAGCATGGTCCATCATCCAGTAAGAATTCCAGCCATGAAAGTAGAAAGGTTTGCCATCAAGCATAAAATGAGTTCCATTCCTCTCAACAAAACTACTCATCCCTGTTGTCTGCGTCTGTAAATTGAACCAGAATAAATCACCAAAGGACAAGTACATAAAACCCACAAAAGATGCGAAGCCAATGATTGGGTAGAACAACCCGTTCCCTCCAATCATGTCGCCGCTTCGTACCATCCAAATTAATAAATATGTAAAAGTGCAATCTCTTGATCCAGTATGAACCAATTCTTTTTATTTTTTGGATTCTTTGACGTCTGGGATATATTGATCACATGACCAACAGATCACAAGGACTTGTGAAGGAGAGAATGAGGGGAAACAAGAAATTGTGTGTTTGTATTTCGTGTTGTGTTGATCAATCTGTCACTGTGTGTGTACATACATGATGTTTATGTGTGATATGTAAATAGCAGGTTATTAATAGTAAATGCAAAACTATATATTCCAGGATTTAGTGAATTAGTTATGGGATATATATGTGATTATGGGAATGTTATTAATAGAAAGTTGGACTAGGACAGGTGTTTTTGGTGAAATTAGTGAAATGATGATGACGGTGAAGGTGGAGGTGGAGACTCAGTTCTGGTTCTTGCCGGATTAGATGAAGAAGACAATGACTTCATACTTATTTTATCTGATTTATTCATTTGAGTTGACACCATAGCTTACTTTCACATGAGGGGTTATGATTATGAAAAGATATATATGTAAGGATGTTTAGTGAGGTTTCTTTTTGTCAAAAACATTGGTAGTCGAATGGTAAATTAAGACACTGAATTCTAAAGTTTAAGGGTTCGATTATCAATATGGATGATTATATCTTTGAAATAGGTGATTATAGGTTTGGAGATTATTTAGAGACTCGATTATTTAATTTATAACTATTAGTAAATGATTGTAATTGTAATGGTATATTAAAAAAAATTCTCTTTGTGAAGAAAGTTTGTGAATAAATTTAAGAACGTTACCTTATACACAATTCGAGATGTCTATTACCCAATCATATTGTATGATTTCTTTTCAGTTTTGAATTTTGACCATGGACCAATTGAAAGAATGCACCAACTACCAAGCACGTTGAGTTTCGAGATGTCTATTACCCAAAGATGTTGTATGGTGTCTATTACCCAAACATGTTGTATATATACCTTGTTCGTATTAAAATAGTTTTTTTTTCTTTTTAAACGACAAATTTTTTCATTTATACGAAGAAAAAAAGCGTAAGATATGCTCAGGTTCGTATTAAAATAGTTGTTCTTTTTCTTTTCTAATTAACCATTTAAACTTTTTCAATTTAACCATTAACTATTATAATCTATAATAGTATACTCTCTCCGTCCCATCTTAAGTGATACATTTTGTCATTTTCGGCATCCGATACAAGTTGTACATTTTCATAAATGTAATTTCTTTTATCTCACTCACCAGTTCTTTATTACTCCCTCCGTTCCATTAATAACTTCCTAATGGGTTGCTTTCTCTTGGATTAAGATAAATTAATAAAATATTAATTTGTGTGAGATATTATATTGGTATAGTGGTAAGTGGAGAATAAAGTAAGAAAGAGTGTGGATAAAGTAGTGAAAATGTAAGAAAAAGAAATAATAAAGAATTGGTGAGTGGCATAAAAAGTTTCATTTTTTGGGTTAGGAAGTTTGTAATGGAACACAAAAAATGGAAAGTTATGAAGTTTTTATTGGAACAGAGGAGTATTAGTTTATCACTCTTTCTTACTTTTTCACTACTTTATTCACACGCTCTCTTAATTTATCACCCACTTACTACTATATCAATATAATATCTATATTTATCTCAGTAATTTATTCAGTTTCTTAAACTGTGTGCAAAATATCAAATGTGCCACTTATGGTGGGACGGATGGAATAATATTTAACAAAATCATATTACGATATTTTACATAATAAATTTCCATTATATAATTTATTATAGATTTTAACTTTACCCGCAAACTAAAAATAGATTTTGGTGCAAAAAAAATCAAAATTAAAATAAAATAAAAAAGTGGATATCCAAAATTCTTGATGTGCTTTTGGAGATCATATATTAATTCTATAAATTCCATAAATTATATAAATACCATCAGGTTCGGGAAGTTGTTGGGTAGATTGTATTAGTTACTTGTTGTAATGGTTGTTGAGGGTTTCGGACAACCGAGGATATGCTGTGCTCTTTTTTCCTACGTGGGGTTTTATCCCATTTGGGTTTTCCCCCGGAGGTTTTTAAGGAGGCAGATATTGTTGGGTTCGCTTGTGTCCGTAGCCATAGGTGGAGGGAGTCGGGATAGAGAGGTCATGGTGATTTTGGTGAGTAAGGCATTATATGCAAAGCTCATACATGTAAATATTCCTCATAAATAAAATTTTGCCGTTTCAAAAAAAATATAAATACCAAATATAATCTAAATAATAGACCTTCTCAAATCCTGGTCAACATAAAATAAATAACTCACACAAATGAATAAAATAACTTACAAATCACAATTTACAAGTTTTTTTTTTTTGAAATATAGTTCAATTCAATTAAAAACTACTTCTGAAGTACAACTTATTATACCATTACTACTCTGATTTTGTTGCTAAATCTCAACTCCACCGCCTAAGTTGTAACAGTCAGGCTAGCGGTTAAAAGAAATCAAAATTTAACTGTAGTTTTCAACTGGGAGAGAACTCAAAGCTGAACAACATAGAGTTGTTGAATAAACTCTCAAAGGCAGCTGAGATCAGATCTGGAGAATCTGCAGAGGAATGGCGGCGATATGTCAGTGTTTGATTTCTTCAAGTAATCGTGCCTTCCACACCGTATGATAGCATTGAGAGATGTATTAACGCTCCGATTTTGGAGCTAAATTTGAACTTAACAATTACAAGGCATTATCTTACGGGCATGACCACATTTATTGATATATTTGCAATTGACTGCTAAAGTCATAATAGTTGCACCAATGGAAGTCTCTCAGACCAAGACCAAGTTATTTTTTATTTCAAATGGCCAGAAGAAGTATTGGTTCTAAAAAAAACAAGTAGTATCAGTTCATAGAATTGAAGGACTGATACTTATACTAGTATATAAGATGAGAGATTGGCGCATATCCTCATCTATGAGGTCTATGCCGTAGATCTTGAGACCAGTCGTTCGATGGGGTAGGTGATTATTCATTTAGTTGTTCAGTTTGGTGGTTGCGGATGCCGGATGGTGGGTATGACCGTGGTTGTGGTGGAGGAGGCATAGACGGGGTTTTAAGGTGGTGGGGGTGGATTTCATGGCGGCATAGGGTGGTTGCGGAGAGAGGAGGAAGCAAGACTGCACTATCATGGCCGCAATCACCACAAATTTTTATTACCGATTTTTTTTTGAATCAAATTATCTAATTAGCGAAATTTTTTGGTATCGAAATTCATTTTCCATGTTTTTATGAGAAGCTAGAGATGTGATATAACTCAATAAATTGGTCCAGACTACTAAAAGTAAAAATTTAATTAGCATTAGAATTGATTGGTCCAGACTATTAAAATTGAAAATTTAATCAGCATTAGAATCTGGGTTTTTGGTATAACAATGTGGACTAACTGTTTCAGCCCGCAATAAATTTGAAAATTGTAAATTGCGCTCATTTTATTGCTCCCATTTGTTTGAATACAATACGATTGACAAATTTTACTGGGTGAAAGTTACTACGAGTCGCAATAAATTTGACATTGAACATTTTGGTGCCCCATTTGTTTGAAAACAGTTGACAAATCCTACTTGATATGTGGCAATTTTAGGTGAAAATTTTGTTTGTATGGTTTAATATCTACTAATAACTAAATTAACATAATCTATTAGTTTCGAGCGCATAAAATGTGTTAATACACATCATATAAACATGATGAATCAATAGTTAAAATCTAGATTAAAATATATAAGTTACCAGATGAGTTTTTTAACACCGTTTCTCAAGAATTACGTTCTTTAAATATATTAATGTAACCTTTTTCTCTACTCCATCTATTACAAAATTACCCGTTTGTAAACAAGATAAGTAACTAAAAACAAGAAAAATATTTTGAATGAATAAATAATATTCATAAAGAAGAATATGATAATGGCAATTAAAAAACAAATGTTCATAAAACTTCCAATAGAAAATTATGAAATTTTAAAATATGTATGCAAAAGATATTAGATGTGTTTATTATAATTTGATGTTTTGTTACTTCTAGAAATAAAATAAATTGAAATAAACTCTTTTTTATTAATTAGCAAATTAATATAAACTATCCATCAATATACACCTAAACGTCCTATTTGCAACTCTTCCTCCTAAACCTATATTAATTTAACATGAACGAAACCATTGAACTCTTACTTGCAAGTTGCAATTCTTTCTTCCTACCGGAATAAACATATGTTTTAGTAGTACTGGTAATGTTAACCCGCGGTTCTCGCGTGAATAATTCATTATCAAGCAATTCGAAATATAAAGTTATAGTATATTCTTGACACGCTTTCACGTATAAGTGATACTTTCGTGTGTATTTCATAAAGTATCAATAAAGTTTTTATATTTTGTTTGACTTAGTATAAATGTAAATAAATAAATTAAAATTGAAATTTGAAGAATATATTAATGAGTTGCATTACAATCTTTCCACTAACTTCTTTCTTCAGTTCTTTATTTTCTTCGGTTGTTTATTAGTTATTTATCTCCTAATTTTAAGACAACTTATTTTTAATGCCATAACAGTAGATGTTTTCTATAATGGATATTCCAAATTATTATGTTAAAATCACCTTAATGATAAAATTCAATCTCATTTAAATTTAAAAGTTCAAACTTAATATAAAATCTAATTTTTTTTATATATATATTAATTCTCCATAGTTTAGGTGAAGTTTAGCAATACATGCAAAAATAACAAATGGGTATTTTGTCAGATACAAAAACTTGAGATACAAAAAATTGAGAGAGACCACTTATTTGTGGACTTTTCAAAAAGACCACGTAATAGCATCATAATATGCGATATTATGCGATATTATCAATATAATGTCCAATGTTACTAATATTACTAATATGATAACATTTCGTAACATTGGACATTGTATTCATTTCGTAACATTGGACATTGTATTGATAATATCGCATATTATGATGCCATTATGTGGTCTTTTTGAAAAATCCACAAATAAGTGTTCGAAGTTTATGGGGTCTTAGAACAATGATATGAACAAAACGAAGAGTGTGACAAAATCTGGGATTTCTAATCGAATCGTGTAATCACTTTCCGAACAAGATTATTCGACCCTTATTTCGAATTCAAGGCACTTTGAGATTCGATGCCTGGGTTTCACGAATACCTTGCGGGGATAATCCGTTAGAGCAATCGAATTCAAGGCACTTTGAGATTCGATAAGAAGAGTAGAGAGAATGCTTGATGTTGTTAGAATGAGAGTTTGGATGTTTGTGTATTGAATATAACAATCACAAGTGCAGAGATCAGATGAAGGCAAGGCCTTATATAGTTAGTAACGAACCGAGGCGGTTACGTAACCGAATTTTGGATAAAATTCGGAACCAACAGGTGCAACTGCAGGACTATGCACCCGCATACTCCAAGTATGCGCTGGCATAGTCCCTGCTCCAGGATTCCCAAAAGTTTCTGCCTGACTATATATACCCCCGCATACTCTGGAGTATGCGCTAGCACAGTCCCTGCTCCAGGATTCCCAAAAGTTTCTGCCTGACTATACCCCGGCATACTTGGAGTATGCCCTAGCATAGTACCCAGAACTTGCACAAACACACCCGCGCGTGCATACGCGCGGATTCCGCCCACAACATGCACGTTTTCTCTCCAAGCGTGCACTCCGCACTACCCGAACTTGTGTCCGAGCATAACATGATGTAACATTGATCTCTAGTCAACCCCATTACGACTAAAATGAATTGATGACACTAAAATCACCAACAACCAAGTCACATAATACATAGATATAGATGGGAAAATGACATCAATCAGACAATCACCCCCTGAAAATTGAATAGCATTGTTGTAAATTAAAACAGCCTCATCAAAACAGTTCTGAAAGCCTCATCAAAACAAGTCAAATATGTTAATCTTGCTAGCACAAATTCCTGCGTCACCTCCTCCAGCAGTGTCCTCGTCGCAAATCTACAAAACAGATGAGTATAAATCTTAAACTTTGGGGTGGTTACGCTCCTTTAAGTAAGCAGTGTTCTCGTCGCATATTGCCAGGCTCAACCATACACACACTGTGATTTAGAAAATGTCCAACTATGATGTCATTACTTGTTAAGCCCCCGCCCCAACCACTATAAATTTAGGCCGAGTTCTTTGTACGATGCAGGAAAAATACGTTGAAGCCAAGAGCATCATATACATATTAGGCCAGTAATTATAAATCTATTTTCCAGATGAAGCCCAGCCAAGGAGACGACATAAAATTGTGATTTCTGTTTCTGTGTCCGCGGGTATAATAATATTGATTATTGTCGCCGTACTGTTACAAAAGCGAAGAAAGAAGGAAGCATGGAAGAAACTTGAGTGTAAGCATTTAAATCATAAACTTTCGAAATCTCAATAAATATAGTATTCATTTTCAAGATGATTACATAAACCAAATTTTAAAGCAGCTATTGATATAACCAACGTGGAGTATCTGCAATACGACTTTGCAAAAATCAGAACTGCCACGAATGATTTCGCAGAGGCCAACAAGTTGGGGCAAGGTGGATTTGGCTCTGTTTACAAGGTGAGTATAAGAATAAGATCAATACAGCTAATGTATACCATTTCTAATTCCATTCATGTTTGCCTAGGTGGACTTTTACTTTAAATAAGTTTAGTTCATCTTCATGTTCACTCAAATCAATTTAAACTAATTAATTTTTAGTTCCGGGATTTTATGAGAAAAGAATTGCTAATGTTTACTGAAAGTGCAGGCTTCCTGCAGTAGTTAGGATCGAATAACTTGAACAGATACAAAGAGAATACCACTGTCGAACGGCGTTGTTACAGGTGTTATGCAAACACGGATAATAACTCCGGACCACTGACAGAGAACTACTTCTATACTATTTATGATATAAGCACAGCAGCGAAATGTAAGAATAGAGGAGTTAAACTTTTCATACAGTATTTCGACTGCATGAGTCCCTTTGTAGGGAAAAATCACTAGATGCAAAATCTTCAAGTTACAAGAAGTTCCTATCGACTTTTCTTCTAGCTTTAAACA
>JAYMSL010000124.1:0-37258 GCA_036897195.1 Plantago coronopus
TTCTTTTTTCTCTTTTGTGTTGTTCTTTCTTCTGTTTCTTTCTCTCTTCTTTCTTCTCTCTCTCTTTTTTTCTCTTGTATGGTTTTCTTGCTTCTTCTTTTTCTTGTTTGGTTTTCTTGCTTCTTGTTCTTTTGTTTTCTCTTTTCCTTGTATTGTTTTTTTGTCTTCTTTCTTCTCTCTCTTTCTCTCCCGAACCTTCCTTTTTTGTCTTATTTTCTTTCTCTCGATTTCGTTCTTTTTTTTTATGCTTTCCTTTCTCTACGACTTTTTTTTCTGTTTTTGTGTCTTTCTTTGTTTGTGAATCTATGCTTTAGCTTGCTTGTTTGCTTCCAAAGTTCGCGTAGAAGGAGCTGTAAGTAAGTTAGGGATTTTCTGGATTTTCTTTGTTCGACAGCTTCTCTGCTGTTCCAGCTCTTGTTTTCTATGTGTTCTCCGATTTTTCCAACCACTTTTGTATTTGTAGATGTATTTTTCCTGCCGTTCTGGTGTCTTTGTTTCCCAGGATTCGTTTTGCCTATCTCTGCTGCAATGTTTTTTTGCGTCTTCTATACGCAAGCAATGGGTTCCTCGTTTTTTTAACGACTCTATTCTTCGTTTTTGTTTTGACTAATAGCCATTTTTCCCGATTCTTTTTATACGAGAGTAGAAAGGGGGTCTTTCCTTGTTTCGTTGATTTCTTGGTAGCTCGAGTTTTCGTCTTTCTATACGCCATGACTGGTTTGACTTCTTTTTTCTATTTGATACCTATACGTCAATAATTGACAGTCTCTCGCAAGTGGATTCCGTGGGACATTCTATACACAATAGGTGCACTTGCCTTTCTGTCATTCGATTAGGTTGGGGGATTGCTCTTGCTCTTTTCTATACAAAATGAGTTGTACTTTCGATCTCTCTTTTTTATTGTCTTTGTCATTTGCTGACTTCGTTGCCTGGGAAGGATCTGTTTCGGAGATGGATTCCTTTTCTTACTTTTCAGCTTGTTTTGTATGCCTTTGTTCTATGTCTCTTTGGTCTTTGTTTGTGTTTTTTAGTTTGTGTTTCGATGGGAGAGAGGGACAGAGTGAGGTGTTGTTATTATTCCTGCTTTTTCGTGCTTGTCTGGTTTCAAAAATCTTTTTTGTTTCTATACACAATTCCCTTGTACAGGCTTGGCTAAGAATGAATTCGTTCTTTGGTGAGTTTCTGTTTTGGTTGGTCTCGATCTTGGCTTTCTATACGCAATTAGTTTACCGACTTTTTTGACTTGAGAAATTGTGACTTCGCTCGATCTGTATGGAAACTTTCTTGTTGGTTTCTCTACGCATCTTGTTCTGCGTTCCGTGCATGTTTAGGATTCTTTTTGGTTGCCTTCTTTGACTCTTTGAAGGGTAGATTTGGAGTCGTGTTTCTATACGCAATGGGTCGTGCATTCTATTTTTTCTTTCTAAACTCGAAACATCAATAGTTGGGACTTCTTTGGTTTTCTTGTGTTGTGTTTTTTTGTTTCCTCTTTTGTGGATTCTTTGGAAGCCGGTTTCCTTTGTGTTCGAATGCTATGATTTGGAGTCATCTTTCTATACGCAACTACTCTTCTGCTCTTTTCTTGTTTTTTCTCTTTGTTCTTCTTGTTTTTCTCTGCTTTGTCTTCTTTATGTTTCTGTTTTGATTGCTGAGTCAATGGACGACAACAAAAAAAGAGCTTTTTCTTTCTATTTTCTCTTTGCGAGTTAAGAAATGGACGACAACAAAAGGAAGAATTTCGATCTTGTTTTTTCCTTGTTATTTTGTTTCTTTTTTATGGCAAGTAGACGACAACAAAAGGATTTCTTTTTCTTTCTTTTTCTCTTTGCGAGTCCTAAGAAATGGACGACAACAAAAAGTAGGAATGTTTCTCTTGTTTTTATTCTTTTTTGTCTATTTTTTTCATAAAAAAGACGACAACAAAATATGCCTTTGTTTTATCTTATTTTGTCTCTTTTTTAGGACAAGTAGACGACAACAAAAGGAAGCCTTTTTCTACTTTGTTTTCTCTATTCATTCTTTCGTTTAGTTATTTGCAAGAAATAGACGACAACAAAAGATGGAAAAAAGATTCTTTCTTGAGAGAATAGACGACAACAAAAACTTCCTTTTTCTATCTTGTTTTTTTCCATCGTTTGAGAAATAGACGACAACAGGAAGAATTTTGCTCTCTTGTTTTCTCTCTTCATTCTTTAGTTTAGTTATTTGCAAGAAATAGACGACAACAAAGCTTGTTCCTTCTTTCCTTCTTTTTCTCTTTGCATTGGGACGTTTTTGACTCAGAAATGGACGACAACAAAAAATGGAAGAATTTCGATCTTGTTTTCCCTCGTTTGAGAAATAGACGACAACAAAAAAAATGTAAGAAAAGATTCTTGATGGAGAGAGTGGACGACAACCAAAAAGTAAGAATTTCCATCTTGTTTTTTCCTATTGTTTTGTCTCTTTCATTTGGAAAAATAGACGACAACAAAAATGGAAGAAAAGACTCCTGATTGAGAGAATGGACAACAACAAAAAAAAGAGGGAAATTTCTAGAATGTAGCAGAGACTGGACGACAACAAAAATGTAAGAAAAAAAGAGGCAATGGACGACAACAAAAAGTAAGAATTTCGATCTTCTTTTGTCTCTGTGGGTGAGAAATGTACGACAACAAAAAAAGAGGTCAATTTCTAGAATGTCGTGTCAACTGGACGACAACTAAATGAGAATCTCTTGTTTTGGGACTTTTTGATGATACTATCATATCATTCCGGCCTTTCTCTCTTGTGTTACCTCTGAATGGCATTTCTTTGGCCTAGTCATTCTCCAAGAAAGTCAAGAATTCCTGGTCTTCTCCGATTCCGAATTCGAAAACGGAGGAATTCCTGGTCCATTCATTCCAAAAGCCATGGAGGAATTCCTTGACTGGTCTTAGAATTCAAAACGGATGAATTCCTTTTCTCCGAGATCTTTTGTCTTTGTATGTTGCTTCTTTTTATCTTTCTTTTGGTCTTCTTTCTGTCTGTTCTTTCTGAACTCAGTCTCTTCGGATTCAGAATTCCAGAAGGATGTATGAGCGAGTCACTCCCTCTCTCTGAGGGGAGGGGACTCCCATGATTACGCATCCTAAAGTGAGAGTCTCCGTCTTCGAAGCTCTGCTTCAAGTGGTTGATCGGTCTCTTTGCTTCATCGAGATTCTCGCTTTCGCTCCCTGGTTGTCGTCCCATTTCGAGAGTGATTTCGTGATTCCGCGGGGAATTCCCTTCATTCCAAATCGAAGCATTCCTTAGTGACAGTGACTCCTTAACGGAACTCCTCGGATGGACAGATCGAGTCATTCTCTCTCGATCTCCTTCTTTGATCACCTTCGATCTGTCGATCTCTTTCTCTGACTCTCTCGCTTTCTCCTTCGAGATTTCTCTCTCATCATCTCCTTCTCTCTTTCTCTTTCTTCTCTCTCCTCCTTCTTTTTTCTCTCTCTTTCTTTCCTCTCTCTTCTTCTTCTTCTTGTCTCTTCTTTCCTCTCTGTCTCTCTCTTTCTTTCTATTTCTTTCTCTTTTTTCTCTTTCTCTTCTTTGTCTGTCTTCTCCCCTCTCTTCTGTTCTTTCTTTGCTCTCTCTTCTTTCTCTCTCTCCTTTTCTGTCTCTCTTCTCTCTTCCCATCTCTTCTCTCTTTCTTCTTGTTCTTCTTTCTTTTTGGTACTTCTTCTTTTCTCTCCCTCTTCCTCTTTCACTCTTTGTTTTCTGACTCTTCTTTTCTCTCTTTCTTTTTCGTACTTCTTCTTCTCTTTCTCATCTTCGGATTCTTTCTTTGCTCTCTCTTCTTTCTCTGTCTCTTTCTCTCTTTCTTCTCTCTCTTCTGTCTCTTTCTTTTCCCTTCTTTCTCCTCTCTCTTCTTTCTTTTCTTTCTTCTTCTCTCTGTCTTCTCTTGTTCTTTCTCTGCTTCTTCGTCTCTTATTCTTTTCTCTCTCTCTCTCTGCTCTCTCTCTCTTTTTTTCTGTTGTTCTCTTTCCTCTCTTGTTTTTCTTTGTCTTTTCTGTGTCTTATTCTTATCCAATTTCCAATATGCGCTTTAAACCTCCGAAAATCCTTTTTAGGTCCAATGATAAGCGTGTTCTGTTTTCCTTTCGTTTTTGGTATATGAACTTTTTCCGTGCCAATTGCAAATATGTGCTTCAAAGCTCCGAAAAGGTCTGTGAATGTGTAATCCCAAGGACGTTGTCTTTTTCGTGTGTTTTTGTTAGTGTAAGTTTTTCTGTCTCTCTTTTTGCTTCTTTTCCGTGTCTTTTTTCTATCCAATTCCAAATGTACGCTTCAAAGCTCCTGGAAATCCTTTTTAGGTAGAATCATAAGCAGGGCATCTTTTTCTTGTGTTTTGAATAGTGGAATTGGTTTCTTTTTCTGTTTCCGTTGTCAGTGTTTCAAAAGGACGTAAATCCCTTTTCATGTGTAATCCTAAGCCGGGTCTCTCTTTTTTTCTTTTTTGGTAGTGGAAGTTTTTTCTCTTGGTTTTCCAATTTCAAATAAGTGCTTAAAACGTGCGAAAACCTGTGTGAATGTGTAATCACAAGGAAGCTCACCTTTTCTTTGGTTTTTTGTAGTGGAAGTTGTTTCCTCTCTTTTTTGTGGGAATCCTATCCCTTCTTTTCTGTCTCTTTGTCTTCCTCTCTTTCTTGTTCTTATTCTTTCTCTCTTTCTTTCTTTCTCTGACTCTCTTTCCTCTTTTTTCTTGTTTTTCTTCTTCTTTTCTGTCTCTCTTTCTTTCTTTCTCTGACTCTCTTCTCTTGTTCTCTTTCCTCTCTTCTCCTTCTCCCTATTCTTCTTTTTCGTCCTTTTGGTAGCTCGCCTATGGTCCAAATCGACGCGAGCACTTTTCCCAGGGAGAGCAGATTCAGAAATCGGAAAGTGGACTCCAGCTAGGGGCAAAATGACCAACTACGAATTTCCCAGGGAGAGTGGATTTCATTTGACAAACTTTGACTCCAGCATGGGTCAAAAGTGACTAAAGAGATTTTCCAAGGGAGAGTGAATTCCGAAATCGAAAACTTGACGATTCCCTATGAATAAAATATACAAAACCTATTTTCCAAGGGAGAGTGGATTCCGAAATCGAAAAATGGACTCCAGCTATGGCCAAAAGTACCAAAAAGAGTCCAAAATGACACTCCATAGAAAAGCGTCTTGTTGATAATATCTATATAGAAGAGTCCCGTGAAAAACGAAAAAACAACATTGACTATACTATAGTATAGAATTGACTATACTATAGTATAGAAAAAATGAATGAATAGTTAGAATATAGTAACTAATGAATAGATCTAGTTAATATAGTCGAATATATCTAGTATATCTAGTAAATAAAATAGAGTCAAAAAAGAGAGTCAATAAATAGTCAATGAAATAGTCAATTCTCTCTCTTTCTCTTTCTTCCTCTCTCTGCTCTCTCTTGCTCTCTCTCTCCTCTCTCTTCTTTCAAACTCTTCTCTCTTGCTCTCTCTCTCCTCTCTCTTGCTCTTCTTTCTTCTTATGCTCTCTCTCTTCTCTCAGAGATGTCAAGTGTAAGTGACAGAGTTTTCGTGTAAGGAATTGTCTTTCTTTCTTTGTTTTGTTGTCGTCTCTTCTCTGTCAAGACAGAGTTTTCGTGGCAGGAATTGTCTTTGTTTCTGAGTTTTGTTTTCGTCCATTCTGGGTAGCCGAGTGGCATTCTTTGTTTTGTTGCATTCTCTGTCAAGAAAGAAGAGAAGGAAGTCTTGTTTTCTTCGATTCTCTGTCAAGTGTCAGTCACAGAGGGAGGAATTCCCTTTCTTTCTTTTCTGGAATTCCCTTTCTTTTGTTGTCGTCCATTCTCTGTCAACAAAGAAGATCGAGAGCAGAGAGAGAGAAAAGAGAGAGAGAAAAGAGTTTTCGTGTAAGGAATTGTCTTTCTTTCTTTCTTTGTTTTGTTGTCGTCGATTCTCTCCTCTCTCTCTTTGTTGCTTGTTTGTTTTTTTCCATTCTCTCCTCTCTTCCTATCTCTGACTCTCTTCTCTCCCAGATGGGAAGTGGGAGGAATTCTCTTTGTTTGTTGTCGTCCATTCTCTCTCTACTAGCTCTCTTCTTTGTTCTCTCGACTCTCTTCTCTCTACTCTCCTTTTGTTTTGTTGTCGTCCATTCTGTCTACTCTCTTCTCTCTTCTGTCTTCTTTGTTCTCTCTCCTCTCTTCTCTCCTTTTGTTTTGTTGTCGTCGATTTCGGTCAAACAAGAAGGAAGAGAGAGAGTTGTCGTCCATTCTCTCTTCTCTCTTTTTTGTTGCTTGTTTTCTTGCTTGTTTTGTTGTCGTCCATTTTTTCTTCTCTCTTTTTTGTTGCTTGTTTTCTTGCTTGTTTTGTTGCTTGTTTTGTTGCTTGTTTTCTTGCTTGTTTTGTTGTCGTCTATTTTTTCTGAATGAACTCCTTATTTCCAATCTCCGATTCCATAGACTCCGAGTAGAAAGAGGAGGGAGAAGGTAAATGCAAATAGAGTGTCGATGATCAAATCGAGTTGGAAGTAGTCTTTGTCGTCCATTTGGGATTCTCGTAACTCTGGGAAGCTGGTTTTCCTTCTAGAAGATGGAGAGCTTTTCCACTAATGAATCTGGGACAAATCAAGAGTTTGGAAGTTGTCGTCCATTTTCGTTCCAGCAGCATCCAATGCCGTCGGTCGATCTTTTCTTGTCGTTAGTGTCGAGTTGGAGAGAGAAGAAGATCAGAAAGGTATTCGAATTTCCAAAAATAGATAAGTGGAAGGGAATGTAGTCTAATTACGTTTAGGGGAATATAGTCTAATTACGTATAGAAAGTGCAGGGTTCAAGGTGCTTGCGTCAAGAGTGACAGAAGTCATTGCGTCTAGAAGCACAGGTTCCCAAAAGAGAGGATCTGGAATTGCGTATAGAAAGATCGCCGTCATTGAGGAAATCGCTTCTAGGAATTGCGTATAGAAAGATCGCCGTCAAAAAGAGAGGATCTGGAATTACGTATAGAAAGATCTCTGTCCAAAAATGGAAGTCATTGCGTATAGAAAGATCTCCGTCCAAAAGTAGCCATGGAGAAAAGCAAGTCGAGGGAATTCTGTATAGAAAGTGGAAAAGTGTCGGAAGTCATTTCGTCTAGAAAGAGTGCATGGTCGAAGGTCATTGCGTATAGAATCTTTCTTAGATGTTGGAATATCGTATAGAAAGCACGAGTCTCGGAGCCTATAGATGACTGACTGAATCTAACAAGATCTCCGTCCAAAAGTGCCCGCGTAGTACAGGAAAAGCTGTCTGAAGGAATTGCGTATCCTTTCGTAGTCAATGACTCTACGGACTTTCCAGTCTTCAGAAAGTGTCTGAGGGAATAGCGTAAAGAAAGAATAGCGTAAAGAAAGAAAAGGACTAGAGACTCCGAAGCCACCATGCCGGGCCAAAAAGAGGCCGTATGAAGCGTGGGAAAGAAGTCACTAGAGGACTGGAGGGGGGCAAAGATCGGATCAACGCGAGTGAACTGTGCTTAGACGCTTCGTCAAACCAAAAGCCTAGCCGAGCGAATGTGAGCGGAGACTTGATGGGTCTTTTCCTGTCTCGCCAAAAGATCACCGGAGTATAGCACAAGATCCTTCTGGCTCCCGTAGAGTCGACCTGTGAACAAGGAAAACCCAATGGGAAAGAGAAGAAAGAACAAGAAAGATGGGAAGGAATAGAAGAAGAACAAGAAAGAGAGACAGAGAAGAAAGAGAAAACAAAGAGAGGAGAGAGAGAAAACAAGAACAAGAAAGAGAAAGAGAGGGAAGAACAAGAAGAGAAAGAGAAGAAGAGAAAGAACAAGAACAAGTCCGAAAGAGAAAGAAACAAGAAAAGAAGAGAAAGAGAAGAAAGAAATAGAAGAGAGAAAGTTCCAGAAAGAAGAATCAGAGAACAAGAGTCAGAAAAGAGTTCCAGAAAGAAGAATCAGAGAAAGAGAAGAAAAAGAAAGAGAAGAAAGAACAAGAATCAGAGAAAGAAACAAGAAGCAGAAAGAAAGAAGAATCAGATCAGAGAGAAGAGATTTCAGAGAGAGGAAGAGAACAAGAGCAGAATCAGAGAGAAGAGAAAGAAACAAGTCCGAAAGAGAAAGAAAGAAGAACTTGTCGATGTCGAAGAATCAGAGAGAAGAGATTTCCAGAGAAAGAGAGAGAGAGAAGAGAACAAGAAAGAAGCAGAAAGAAGAAGAATCAGAGAGAAGAGATTTCCAGAACAAGAGAAAGAGGAAGGGAAGAGAGAGGAAGGAAAAGCAAGTACCAGTTACCAGTCCGAAATCCAGAGAGAGAGGAGAAAAAAAACAAGAAAGAAAGAGAAAAAGAAGAAAGAAGAACAAGGACCAGTCCGAAAGAGAGAGAGTCAGAAAAAGAGAAGAACAAGAGTCAGAAAAGAGAGAGAGCAAGAAAAAGAGAGAAAGAAGAGAGGAGAAGGTTCGGAAAGAACGAGATCGAAAGATCGAATGGAAAGAGACAGAGAAGAGAGAGGAGAAAGAGCAATCCGAATCAGAGACCAGAAAGAACAAGAATCAGAGAAAGAAAGAGAGAAGAGAAGGGAAAAGAGAAAGAAGAGAGTTTCAAAGAGAGAAAAAAGAAAAGAAGAAAAGAAAGAAGAGGAGAAACAAGAATCAGAGAGAGAAGAAAGAAGTCAAAAAACAAGAATCAGAGAGAGGAGAAAGAGAGGAAGAGAAAGAAAGAAAAATCAGAGAGAAGAGAATAAGAGAGAGAAAGAAACAAGAACAAGTCCGAAAGAGAAAGAAGCAGAAGAAAAAGAGACAAGAAAGGCAGGAGAGAGAGGGGAGAAAGAGAGAGAAGAAAGAATCAGAATCAGAGAGAAGAGAAAGAGAGAGGAGAGTCGAATATTCGAAAATCGAACACGAGTCCTCTGACTCAAACATCGCGGCATTCCCCCTGTTTTCGAGACTCTATTTGGAAATCTATTTGCATTTTTTTTATGAAAACCCAAGGAACAGAAAAAACTTTCTTAGAAAATCGAATTCGTCCTTTTTTGACTCATTTTCCAGTAGAGGAGATCGGCCGAGTCGCCAGTGACTGCAGGGCCTCCATGCGCTTTCTCCAGTGCAAGGAATGGAGAACCCAATTACTACTAAGAGGGTCCTGGGCTGCCCTACTCAAATCGATACTTTGCAACATACTCTACGGCCTCTTTTGGTACGTATGGGGATATCTCTGCATGCAAGGAGCGTGGGGAAGCAACCCGGGGAATCCAGGAATTAGGTTCGAATAGAAAGAGACAAGGCATTAAGGAATGACATAGAGAAAGAGGGATAGGAGGACCAACCCAGTCCAACCAATTACGTAGAGAAAGAGGGATAGGAGGCCCAATGCATTGCGTATAGAAAGATCTACGGAAAACAAATAGACAATCCAGGAATGGCCCAGACAAAGAAGGCTTCGATGGCCTGCTCGCAAAGAAGAGAGGGAGTCGATCCAATAGCAGTCTTCTCGAGCCTCTCAAAAAAAACAAAAACCAAAAAAGAAAGAGAAAAGAGACAGAAAAAGAAGACAAAAAACCAGAAAACAGAAAAGAAGAGAGAACAAAGAAAACAGAAGAAAAGAAGACAAAGAAAACAGAGAGAGAAGAAAGAAAAAGACAAGAAAGAGAGAACAAAGAAAACAGAGAGAGAAGACAAAAAACCAGAAAAGAAGAGAGAACAAAGAAAACAGAGAGAGAAAACTCGAAAAGAGAGAAAACCAGAAAAGAAGAGAGAAGAAAAGAAGCAGAAGAAAAAAGAAAGAGGAAAAGAACAAGAAAGAAAAAAGAAGAGGAGAAAAGACAGAGAAGAAGAGAGACAGAGAGGAAAAAGAAAGAGAAAAGAGAGAACAAGAGAGAAAGAGGAAGAGAGAAAAAGAAAGAGAAAAGAGAGAACAAGAGAGAAGAGAGACAGAAGAGAGACAGAGGAGAGAAAGACAGAAGGTTCAAAAAGAACGAGAGAGAGAGCAAGAAGAAGAAAGAAGAGAAAAAAAGAGAGAAGAAAGAGAAGAGACAAAAAAGAGAAAAGAGGGAAAAGGAGAAAGAAATCCAAGAAGAAAAGGAAAAGAAGAAAGAAAGAAAGCGAAAAGAAAGAAAGAAGAGACAGAAAAAGACAAAGAGAAAGAAGAGAGAGAACAAGAGAAGGTAAGAAAAAAAAGAGAGGAAGAAGAGGAATGAGAAGAAGAAGAGGAATGAGAAGAAGAGAAAGAAGAACAAGAAAGAGAATAAGAGAGAAGAAGAATAATAGAAAGGAAGAAGAGAAGAAAGAGGAGACAGAAGAAAAGAAAAAGAGAGAAGAGAGAGAGGAAGAGACAGAAGAGAGAGAAAGAGAAGACAGAAAGAAGAGAAAAGAAAGAAGAAGAGAACAGAAGACTGAAAGAGAAGAAAGAAAAGAAAGAGAAAACAGAACAGAGAAGGAACAACAAGAAGAAGAACAAGAAGAAGACAAATCCAATACCAAAAGAACAAGAAAGAAGAAAGAGAAAAGAGCAGACAGAAGAAAGAGAAAAGAGAGCAGAGAAAAGAGCAGAGGAGAGAAGACAGAGGAAAGAAGAAAGAAGAGAGAGACAGAAAGAAAACAAGAAGCAAGAAGAAAGAGAAAAGAGCAGACAGAAGAAAGAAGAGAAAGAAAGCGAGAAGAGAGGAGAGAGAAAGAGAGGCAGAGACAGAGATCCTGTAATTGCCTATATAATACTAGAAAGACAGACAGAGATCCTGTAATTGCCTAGAGAAAGATCAGAACCATCTAGGAAAGGAAGTCCCGACAGAAAGAAGACCATCTCAGACAGATCCAACAATCCACTAGAGCTAGATTCCAGGTACAATAAAAAGTACAAGGAAAAAAAGGGAAAAAGAAAGCAGAAGAAAAGAGACGGAGAGAACGAACAGACAGAGAACAAGAAGAAAGAACGAGCAGAAGACAGAGGAGAGAGAGAAAATCGAGAAAAGAAAGAAGAGACAGGGAAAAGAAGAGAGAAAACAAAGAAAAGAGTAAGAGTAGAGAGAGAAGGCAGAAAGAAGAGAGAAGAATCAGAGAAGAGAGAAAGAGAGAAAAGGATTTTCCAGGAATTGCGTATAGAAAGAGAGATCCGCGGAAAAGAGGCGGAGAGAAAGTCAAGAAAGAAAGAGCTCGCAGGCTTCGAAAAAGAAATCGAATTCGTAGAGAAAGATTCACTGCTCACCAAAAAAAGGAATGAGTAGACAAAGAAGACCTGCTCACTCCAGAAAGGAATGACGGAAAGAAAGATCTCCGTCCAATAGAGAAGGAAGGTCCCGACAGAAAGAAGACAAACTCACTCGAGACAGATCCAACAACCCACTACAGGTAGATTCCAGGTCAAATACCAAGAATAGAAAGAAAAAGGAATGCTAGGGAAAAAGAAAGCAGAAGAAAAGAGACAGAGAACAGAGAGAAGAAAGAAGAGAAGGAAGAATCAGAAAGAGAAAGAAAAACAAGAATCAGAAAAAGAAGAGACAGAGAAAAGAAGAAGTACGAAAAAGAAGAGACAGAGACAGAAGAGAGAGGAAAAAAAAACAAAGAAAATAGAAGAGAGAGAAGAAAAGAGAAAACAAAGAAAAGAGAAAGAAGAAAGAAAACAAGTGTCAGAAAGAAGAATCAGACAAAGAGACAGAGAGAGGAAAAAGAAAACAAGAAGAATCAGAGAAAGAGAGCAGAGGGAAAGGGAGAGAGAAAGAGAAGAATAGAAAGGAAAGAGAAAGATAGGAAGAAAGAGAAAACAAGAAAACAAAGAAAGAAGAGAAAGAAAGACAGAAGAGAAAAAAAAAGAGAGGAAAGAAGAAAACAAGAGAAGAAAGAGGAGAAACAAGAGAGAAGAAAAAGAAGGAGAAAAGAAAGAAAGCAAAAAGAAAGCAGAATTCAGTCAGAAAAAAGAAGAAGAGAAAGAGAAGAGAAAGAGAAAAGAAGAAGAGAGAAAAGAAAGAACAAGAATCAGAGAGAATAGGAGAAAGAGAGAAAGAACAAGAAAAGAATCAAGAAGGAAAAAAGAAGAGAAAAAAGAAGAAGAGAAAGGAATCAGAAGAGAGAACAGACAAGAGCAAGTAGAGAGAAGAGAGAAAAAGGAGTACGAGAGAGGAGAGATAGATAAAAAAAGAGAGAAAGAAAGAGAGAAGAATCAGAGAGAAAAAGAGGAAGAGAAAGAAAAAAGAGGAGAAGAAGAGAGAAGAAGAGAGAGAGAAGAAGAAGAAGAGACAGAGGAAAGAAAAGAAGAGAGGATAAAGAGAGACAGAATCAGAGAGAAGAACAATAGAAAGAGGAGAGAAAAGAAAGAACAAGAAGAAGAACAAGACACAGAGAAGAAGAAAGACACAGAAAAAGAAGAGAGACAGAGAAGAGAGAGGAGAGTCAGAGAGAGAACCAGAGCAAACAAGAGAGAAGACAGAGGACAGAGGAGAGAATCAGAGAAGAAAGAGAAGAGAAAGAAAAGACAGAGAAAAGAGAGGAAGAGAAGAAGAAAAGAGAGGAAAGAAGAGAGAAAGAGAGAGAAAAGAATCAGAGGAACAAAAACAAAAAAGAGAAAGAGAGGAAGAGAAAGAAAAGGAGAAGAAGAATAGACAGAGGAGAGAGAGGGAGAAAGAGAAAGAAAGGAAAAAGGATTGAACTAGCACTTGCTTTCTCGTACATTGCCCCTTTTCTCTGTCGATCTAGCTATCGACTTTCCGCCTTCTTTTCTTCTCGTCCATTCGCGACTAGCTACTACTACATACTAGCGACTTTTGTCTAAGAGACATTGAAAACTTTGTTGTCGTCCATTCTGGACTCTCGACTAGCTACTACAGACTCTCTTGTCTACAAGATTGGTTGTATTCGCAACTAGCTACTACTACTTTGTCTAAGAGACATTGCTGACTTATTTGCCTCCAGTCTACACTAGCTAAGAGACATTGCTTAATTTGTTGTCGTCCATTTGAGCTCAGTCAGAGAGAGAAGAAAGAAACAAAGAGAGAGAAGAGACGAAAACAAAACAAAGAAAAAGAGAACAAGAAAAGAGAACAAGAAAAAAGAGAAGAAGACAGAGCAGAACAAGAAAGAGCAGAAGAAAGAAGAGAAGAAAGAGAAGAGAGAACAAGAGGAAGAGAAAGAAAAGAGAATAAGAAGAAGAGACAGAGAAGAATCAGAACAAGAAAGAAAAGAAAGAGAGAAGGGAAAGAGAAAGAGAGGAGAATCAGAGAAAAAAGAAAAAAAAGAAAAAGAGAGAGGAGAGAAAGAGAGGGAAGAAAAGAGAGAAGAAAAAGAACGAGAGTCAGAGAAAGAATCCGAGTTAGAGAACAAGAGACAAGAAAGAAGAAGAGAAGACAACACGGAGTCGACCCCAAGTACCAGTCCAAACAAGAAAAGACAGAGAAGAAGAAAAAAGACAGAGAGAAGAGATCGAAAAGAGAACAAAAAAGAAAAGGAAAAACAAGAACAAGAAGAAGAAGAAACAGAGAAAAACAAAGAGAAGAACAAGAAAAGAAGAAAAAAGAGAAAAGACAGAAAGAAGAATATAAAAAGTACCAGTCCGAAAGAGAAAACAACAAGAATCAGAGAAAGAAAAGAGAAAAAGAAAGAGGAGAAAAGAAAGAAAGAATAAGAAGAAAAGAGCAAAGAAAAAGAGAGGAAGAGAGAAAGAAGAGAGAGAGGAGGCAAAAAAGAAGTCCAAAAAAAGAGAGAGCAAAGAAGAAGAAAAGAGAGAACAAAGAGAGAAAAGAAAGAGAAAAGACAGAGAACGAGATCCAGAGAGAGAAGGGAAAAGAGAGTCCAGAGAGAGAAGAGAAAGAAAGAGAGCAAAGAGAAAGAGAGAGGAAAGAAAAGAGAACAAAGAAAGAGAAAATCAGAAAAGAGAGAATCAGAAGAAAGAGAAAAGAGAGGAAAGAAGAGTTCGAAAAAGAGAAAAGAAGAGAGAAGAAAACAAGAAAGAAAGAAAGAAAGAGGAGAGAACAAAGAGAGAAGAGAGAACAAGAGACAAAGGAAAAAGAAAGAGAAAAGAAAAAAGAGACAAGAGAGAACAAGAGAAGGAAGAGAGAGGAAAGAAAAGAGAGAAAGAGAAGAAAGACAGAATAAGAGAAAGAGAGAAGAGAAAACAAAGAATAAGAGAAAGAAGAAAAACACAAGTCTAAAAGGAAAGAAACAAAGTCAACTAGAAAAAACCAAAGAAAAAGACTAGCCTAGCCCCTTGTAAATTCTATCGAAAATGGATTTTAGGGACCTTAAAAAGCATATTTGGAAATCACACAAAAAAGAGAGAGAGAAGAGACAGAGAAAGAAAAGAGAAAGAAAAGAGACAGATGAAAAAGAATCAGAAGATGGAAGGGAAAAAACAGACGGAAACTAAGTCATATAGCCGAAAGAAAAAGAGACCGTGCTTGTACACATAAAAAAGGGTTCTCCTTGATTGAAAGACGATATTTGGAATTGCAAAAGAAAGAGAGAAAAGAGAGAATCAGAAAGACAGAGAGAGAAAAGAAGAGAGACAGAGAGAGATAGAAAGAAGAGAAAGACAGAAGAAAGAACAGAAGAAAAAGAGAGAGAGAAGAGAAATCGGAAAGAATCAGAAAGACAGAAGAAAGAACAGAAGAGAAAGACAGAGAGAAAAAGAACAGAAGAGAAAGACAGAGAGAAAAAGAACAGAAGAGAAAGACAGAGAGAAAAAGACAGAGAGAAGAGACAGAGAGAAGAGAGAGACAGAGAGAAAGAAAAGAAAAGAAAGAAGACAGAGAGAAGAGAAAGAAAAGAAAGAAGACAGAGAGAAAGAGAGAGAAGAGAGGAAGAAGAAAAGAAAATCTCACAAACAAAGAAGAAGAGAAAAAAAGAGACAGAGAAAAGAGAGGAAAAAGAAGAAAAAGAACAAGTGAAAAAGAGAACAAGAAGAGAGAGGAAAGAAGAAAAAGAGAGAGAACCTTCCGGAAAAACAAGGAACAGTTTCTCAGATCAGAAGACAAGAGAAAGAAGAACAAAGAAAGAAAACAAGGAGAAAAAAGAACAAGAAAAGAAGAGAAAGAGAAGAAGAAAAGAGAGAAAAGAAAAAGGAAAGAGAGAGAAAGAAGAAAAGAGAGAAAACAAGAACAGAAAAAAGAGAAAGAAGAAAAACAGAAAAAGAAAGAGAGAAAAGAAGAAGAAAGAAGAGAGAAGAAGAAAAAAGAGACAAAAGAGAGGAGAGAACAAGAGAAGGAAACAGAGGAGAGAAGAGAGACAAGAAAGAAGGAATTATGAAATCTAATGATCCTAGATATGTGTGCCTGAGACAGCCAACAAAGTACCAGTCCGAAAACAAGAAAAAGAAAAAGACAGGAGAAAAGACGGAAAAAGAGAAAGAGAAGAAAGAAGAGACAGAAGAGAGGAGAGAAGAAGAGAAGGAGAAAAGAGAGAAAAACCAGAGAGAAGAAAAAGAAAAGAGAGAACAAGAAAATAACAAAAAAAAAATGGAAAGTCGTTGAGTCAGAAAGAAGAGAAAGAAAGAGAGGAAGAAGAGCAAGAATCAGAACAAAAGAAGAAAGAGAAGAGAGAAAACAAAAAGAAGAAAGAAGAGAGAGGAGAAAAGAGAGAAAAACCAGAGAGAAGAAAGAGAGAAGAGAACAAGAAAAAGAACAAGGAAAAGAAGAAGAAAAAGAAGCAGAGAACAAGAAGAGAATAAGAAGAGAGAGGAGAGAACAACAAGAACAAGAAGAAGAACAAGAATCAGAGAAAGAGGAGAGAAGAAAAAGAAAGAGAAGGGAAAGAGAAGAAAGGAGAGAGAAAAAGAGAAAGAAGAGAAGAAAAGAGAGAGAATCAAAAGAAGAGAGAAAAAAAGAGAGAGTGAAAGGAAAGAGACAAAGAAGAGAGAGCAGAAAAAAGAAAAAGAAGAACAAGAGCAAGAGAGAGAGAAGAAGAACAAGAGCGGGAGGAAAAGAAAAGAAAAAAAGCGGAAAAAGATAACCAAGAGAGGGAAAAACAAAGGAAAGAAAAACAAAGAGAAAAAAACAAAGAAAAGAACAAGAAAGAGAAGAGGAAAAAGAAGAAGAAGACAAGAATCCGGAAAGCAGGGAAAAAGAAGAAGAACAAGAGAAGAAAGAAAAGGAAGACAGAAAGAAACAGAAAGAGAGCGAGAACAAAGAAGAAGAAGACAAGAATCCGGAGACAGAACAAGAAGAAAAACAAAGAAAAAGAAGAAAAAAGACAGCCAAAGAAAGAAGACAAAGAACAAGAAAGAA
Source organism: Plantago coronopus (assembly GCA_036897195.1). Taxonomy (NCBI): domain Eukaryota; kingdom Viridiplantae; phylum Streptophyta; class Magnoliopsida; order Lamiales; family Plantaginaceae; genus Plantago; species Plantago coronopus. The sequence continues at coordinate 16,173 of JAYMSL010000124.1, forward strand.
AAAGACAGAGGACAAATACCAGTCCGAAAAATAGAACAAGAAGAAGAAAACAACAAAAGAAGGACAAAGAGAGCAGAAAAAGAAAAGATAAGAGAGAACAAAAGAAAGAGAGAGAAAATAGAAGTCCCAAAAAGAAAGAAAGAGAATAAAGAGAGAGAGAAAGAACGAGGCCGAAAGAAAGTTCATAAAAAACAAAGAGAAAGAAGAAGAAAGAAGAACGAGACAAAGAGGTGGATTCTACCTTTAAAAGATTTGATGAGGGCCCTGAAAAGCTTGTATTTTGTAAGAACTATAAAAAAAGAAGGAAGGAAAAGAGAGATAGAGAGGAAAAAAAAGAGACTCGACTTGTGATTCACCATTGATGTTACGTGCTTTCAAACAAGACAAAGTAAAATTCCAACTTATACGTAGAAAACGAAAGAAAAACAAGAGTTTGTCATTCTACAGAAATGCCATTTAGGAGCCATGAAAAGCCTCTTTTTTGAAATCCTAACAAAAAGTAAAGAGAAAAAGAAGAGGAGACAAAGAGAAAGAACGAGAACGACAGAAAAAAGAAAGAGAAAAAGAAGAAAGAAAAAAAAGCAAGAAGAACAAGAAGGGGAAAGAACAACCAACCGGACAAAGGGTCCCCAGGGCCCCAACAAACCAGAGAAAAACAGAGTAGAAGAGTTCGAAAAGGCTACGAAAGCAAAAGAAAACAAGAAGATTCCAAGCAAGAAAGAGAAAGAGAGGAGAAAGACAGAGCAAGAAAGAGGAGAAGAAGAGAGAGAAAACGAAAGAAGAGCAGCAAAGAGAAAGAGCAACAAAGAGGCCAGAAAAAGAAGGAAAAGAGCATAAAGAACTTGACGAAAGAGAAGGACACCTTGGGAAGTTCCCCAGGAAAGATAGAAAAAGAGAAAGAGACAAGAAAATAGAACAAGAAAGAGAGAAAGGAGAAAAAACAAGAGAAAAAGAGAGAGGAAAAAGAAAGAGAGAAAGGACAAAAGAGAAAGAAAAAAGAACAGAGAGGAGAAAGAGAAAAGAACAAGAAAGAAGCTCAAAAAAAGAAAACAAAGAGAAAAAGTAGAGCGAAAACAAAAGGTTTGGAAGGATTCTGCTCCACCAACAATATTGGCAAGACTTCTTGGACTTCCTCGTGAAAAAACCCTTGCAAGCCGACCTTGGAATTCACAGCGTGAAGAGTGCGCGTTGTTCTTTCTCGAAATCCTGCCCATTCAAAGAGAGCCTGCCAAACTTTCCCATGACATCCACACTCAACCACAGTCACAGAGTTTACGATCTTGCATAGAAGAGTCAGGGCCTCCTCGAAAATTCCCACTTTGCGAGACAAACGAAAGAATAAAAAGAAGAGCAAGAGGAAGAAAGAACAAGAGTAACCCAGCATTCCAGAGTCAGGGACCTCACTGCCCATTTCTGACTGCAAGTGAAACACAGACATCCAAAAGGTGCACTTAGAGTCTAGCGAAGTCTAGGAAAGTCTAGGTCTACGCGTAGGCATTCCAGATACCAACTAGTCTTTTTCATGGAAATAGAGTCCTCCAGTAGAGACATGCGAAAACAAACAAAGAGAAAAAGTAAAGAAGAAAGAGAAAAAGCAAAAAAAGAGAAGAAAGAAGACAAAGCAGAGAAAAGAAGAAGAAAAGAACAAGTAGAGCGAAAACAAAGAGAAAAAGTAGAGAAAAGAGAGAGAGCAAGAAAAAAAAAGAAGAAGAAAAAAGAACAAGAAAAAATAGAGAGCAAGAAAAAGCAAAGAAAAAGAGAGAAGAAAGAGAGGAAAGTAGAGATAAGAAGAGAAAAAGAAAAGAAGAGCAGACAGAGAGAGACAAAAAAGAAGAAGACAGAAACAGAGAGGAAAGAAAAGCAGACAGAGAAAGAAAAGAAGTCCGAAAGAAAAGACAGAAGAGTCAACAAAACAAGAGAAAAAGAAGGTTCAGAAAGAGACCAAACAAAGCAAATTCACAATTAACGTATAAAAAACTCGATAAAGAGGCCCGGTTTATGATTCAACATTAAAGAAATTTTACGAGCTTTTTTTAACTAGGAAAAAGAGGGCAACTTTCTATGGGAAAAATGCTAGGAAAACAGACCCGGCTTATGAATGTACATAAAGGAGAATTAGTGGCCCTTTTTAACGTTTATTTTGTAATAACTATAAAAAAGCAGGAAGGAAGAGAAAACAAAGAGAAAAAAGGAGAGAAGAAAACAAAGAATCAAAAAGAAAAGAGAGGCAGAGGAAAAAAGCAGAGTTCAAAAAAAAAAGAGATCGAGAAAGACTTCCAAGAAGGACCGAAAAGAAAGAGGAGAAAGAACAAGCAAGAGAAAAAGAAGAAGGTTCGGAACGAGAGAAAGAAAGGAAAAGAGAAAACAAGAGAAAGAAAGGAAAAGAGAAAACAAGAGAAAGAAGACAACGAGAAAAAGAAAGAAGAAAGTTCCATAATCACCAGAAAAAGACAAAGAAACAGAGAGAGAAGACTAGAAAATCAGAAGAAGAAGAGAAAGCAAGGAAAAGAAAAAGAAGAGAGAAGAAAGACAGAGAAAACGAGGAAAGAAGACAGAAAAAAAGAGAAAAGAAACAAAAAAAACAATTCCAGTAGACAAAGCGAAAGGAAAAAACCTGGCTTTTGATTTCACATAAAAATATATTGAAATGCTTTTTTCACTAGAAAGGGAAACTCAAGTTCATATACAGAAAACGACAGAAAAACAATAGTCCCTTGTAATTATACCTTAATAGTAATTTCCTTTCTTTAAAACACTACAAAAAGGGAGTCAACTTTATACGTATAAAACAAAAGGAAAAGGGACCTTGCTTAGGATTGCACATAAAAAGAAATTCAAGTGCTTTGGAACACTATAAAAAGGGAAGTCAAGTACATATAGGAAAAAGGCAAGTAAAGGAACCTACCCTTAGTATTCTACCTTTAGGAGATTTTAAGTGCTTTTTTCACTAGAAAAAAGAGGGTCAATTTAATACGTCAAAAACACACGAGAAACATCTGTCCCTTGTGATTAGACATAAATAAAATTTAAGAGCCCTTTTCATTCGTCAAGTGTGAAATTCTTACAAAAAAGAAGCGAAAAGAAGAGGAAACAAAGAAAGCAAGAGGAAAAGGACAAAGAACAAGAACAAAAAGAGAGAAAGAGGAAAAAGCTAGAAAAAGAAAGAGGATAGTCCCTATTCAAATACAGCACAAACGAAAGGAAAGATAAGATAGAGACAGAGAAAAAGAAAGAGAGAAAGTTCCAAAAGAAAAACTTAGGTCCTTCCAAAGAAAGAACGTGAGCTAAGGGTCGAATCGAAAAAGAAGATCCCAAACGAAGAACAAAAAAAAGAACAACAAGAAAGCAAGCAAAAGAACAACAAGAAAGCAAGCAAAAGAACAAAAAAGAAAAAAGAGAGAAAGAAACAACAGAAGAGAATAAGAGGAAACGAGCAGAAGAGAACAAGAAGAAACGAGAGATAAGAAGAGAGAAAGAAAAAGAATCAACAAGAAAAACTAGGCAGTTAGACAGAGAAAAAGAAAACAAGACAACAAAAAGAGAAACAGAGACAACAAGAAAAAGAAAGGAACAAAGAAGAAAAGATACCAAGAAAACAAAAGAACAATTTATACAGGAAAAACCAAAGAAAATAAGACCCGGCTTCTGATTTAACATTCAAGAGATTTTACGTGCCTTAGAACACTACCAAATGAAAGTCAATCTCTTACGTTTCAAACAAAAGGATAGGAAGAGTCGCATGGCATTCTACATTGAAAAGATTTTTGAGGCCCTTTCTTCGAGTGTGAAATTCTGACAAAAAGTGAAGAGATAAAAAGAAAAAGTCAAGAGAAGAAGAAGAGAAAAAGAGAAGATAAAAAGAAAAAGTCAAGATAAAAAGAGAGAGAGGAAAAAGAGAAAGGAAGAACAAGAAAAAAGAGAGAAAGAAGCAAAAAGAAAGAAGACAAACAAGAGAAAGAGAGAGAAGACAAAGAAAAAAGAAAAAAAAGAACGAGAGACAAAAAAAAGAGAAAAGAAACAAGAAAGAAAAAGAAAACAAGAAGAGAGAAGAAAGAACAAGAGCAGAAAAAGGAAAAGAGAGGCTTGAAAGACAAACATGGAGTTGTCGTCTATTTTTTAAAAACAAGGAAAGAACAGAAAAAATGACTTGCATTTCATTGTCTCCAGTCTCTTCCAAATTCTAGACATTGCCCTCTTTTTGTTGTCGTCCATTGACTCTCTTCTCACTATCTCTCTTCTCACTATCTCTTTTCTTACTTTGTTGTTGTCGTCCAGTCTCTATCAAATTCTAGACATTGCCCTCTTTTTGTTGTCGTCCATTTCTAGAAAAACAAGATCGAAAAAAGAAAAGAATTCGTTGTTGTCCTTTTCTTAGTACTCATAAAGATAAAACACCTACAAAAACAAGCTCTTTTGATTGTCGTCCATTTACTTAAAAATCAAAACAGAAACTTAGAAAATAAGAAGAACAAAGAGAAAAAAAAACAAGAAGAACAAAGAGAAAAAACAAGAAAAAGAACAGAGAAAATAAAGAAAAAAGAGAAAAAGGGGGTTTCGTATAGAAAGAGAGACAAAAAAATAGAATTCACTCAGGAACCCATTCGTATATAATTACGACACGAAATCTGCCCATCGAATAAAGAAAGAAAGAAGGCAAAAAGAATCATAAAAATGAACAAGACGAAAGAAGAATCAGAACAAGAACAATAGCGTATAGAAAGAAAGAGAGGCAAACAATACACAAAACCCACAATAAACAGGAAAAAGAGTCCCCTTACGCGCACAAGAAAGAATGAACAAAAACAAGAGGAAAGAATCAAAAGAAAGCAGAGGAATCCAAAAGCATAAGAAAAGAGAAACAGAGAGAGGGGAGAAAAAAAGATAGATAGAGAGAGAGGAGAAAGAAAGAGGAAAAGAAGAGAACATAAAAGAAGAGACAAAGACAAAGAAATCCCAAAAAGAAGACAAGAGAGAGAAAAACAAACAAAGAGAAAAGACAGAAGAGGAAAACAGAAAGAGACAGAGAGAGAGACAGAGATAGAGCGAGAACAAAGAAGAAGAGAGGAGAAAAAGAAGAAAAAACAAGAGAAAAGAAAACAAGAGATTAAAAAGAAAAGGAAAAAAGAAGAACAAAAGAAAAGGAAAGAACAAGGTTGGTTCGGAAAAATGGAGAGATAAATAAAAAAAGCAGAAACAAAAGTCAAAGAAAACAAGCAAAAAGAAATTCAAAGAAACAAAGAAAAGAGAAAGATAGATAGAGATGGTTCCAGAATCACAAAACCGAGAGACAGAAAAAGAGGAAGAAAACTAGTCAGATCAAGAAAGAATCAAAAAAGCAAGAATAATAAAAAAAAAAGGTTCCAAAAAGATAGAGAACGAAAGCAAGAAAGATAAAAACGAGATATAAATAGAGAAGGTTCCATCAGAACAAGACAGATAGAAAAGAAAAAGCAGAGAAGATGTCAAAAAAAGATTCAGAAGAAGACAAGAGAATAATAATAATAAGAAGAAGAGGGTTCCAAACAAGATAGAACAAAACTTCCAGACCAAGGTGCCAAACAAAAGAGAAAGAGAGAGGAGGGAAAGAGAGATGGAAAAAGAAAAGTCAAAGAAGAAGAGAACAAGAGAAAGAGAAGAAGAAACAAAAGAAGAAAGAGGAAAGAAGAGAAAACAAACCAGAGAGAAAAGAAAAAGTATAGAACAAAAAAAACCAATACCAATCAAAAACAAGAGAAAGAGGAAAGAAGAGAGAACAAACCAGATAAAAAAGAGAAAGAAAGAAAGAGAGACAGAAAGTAAGACAAGCAAAAAGAAAAAAACATACCAAACAAAAAAAGGAGATAAGAAAAAGGGAAAGTAAAGAAGAGAGAAAACAATAAAAAAAAAGAAGAGAGAGGAGATGACACGGAAAAGAACAGAGAAAAAGAAAGCAAAGTGCCACTTAAACAAGAAAAAAGAAAAGAAGAGAGAAGATGACACAGAGAATCAGAAAGAAAAAGAGAGAGAATAAAAAATGTAATAAAAAGAAAAAGATAGGAAAGAAAATGAAAAGTAAAAAAGAGAAAAGGATGGGGAGGAAACATAGAGAATAAGACAAAGAACAAAAAGAAATCCATAGAATTAAAAAAGACAAAGGCACAAGAAGAGAAAGAGAAAAAGATAGGGAAGAAAGTTCGAAGAAGAAAGAGAAGAACAAGAGAAAAAAAGTTCTAAAAGAGAGAGAACAAAAGAGAAAAAGAAATCCACGAAAAAAAGACAAAGAAAGAAAAGAGACCAAACAAAAGAACCCATGCAACCTTTTCTCTAGCAAAACAAAAGAAAATAAAACCTGGCTTAGGATTTCACATACAAAGAGATTTAGTGCTTTGAAACAAGACAAAGTGAAAGTCAAGTTCCACTATCGAAAACAAAAGAAAAACAGGAGTCCCTGACAAATTGTACAGAAAAGAAATTATAAAGCCCTTTTCACCGTCTATTTTTTAACACAACCAAAAAGAAAGAAAACAAGAAAGAGAGGAGAAAAAGAAGAACAAAAAAAAGAAAAAGAGAAAGATGGTTCAGAACGAAAGAAAGGAAAAGAGAAGAACAAGAGCTATTCGAACGACAACCAGAAACAATAAAGTGACATAAAAACAGAAAAGAAAGAGCAGAGAACTAGAAGAGAAAGAAAGTTCTGAAAGAACGAGACCGAAAGGTCGAATAGAAAGAAGAACGAAAGCGAGAGACAGAAAAAGCAAAAGAAAGAGAGAAAAAGAAAAAGACACAGAAGAAGAAAGAACAAGAGAAAAAAGAGGAAAAGAAGCAAGAAAGCAAACACAACAAAAATCCAGAACAAGAAACAGAAAGAGATCCTTGCTAACGAACCCTTTCACCCCAGTTTCAGATTACTATTCGTATTCCGTCTTTGACTAGTCACTAAAATTCCTAAAAAGAAAAACAGAGGAACCTGCAAGCAGAGAAACCTGCAGAAAGCACTTACACAACAAAAAAAGCAAAGAAAGAGACAAAGGAAGTCTCAAACAAGAGGAGAAAGAAGGAAGTCTCAAATAAGAAGAACAAGAAAAAGAAACAAAGAGAGACAGGAACAAGAGAGAGAAGAAAGACAGAAAAGAAGAAAGAGAGACAAACAAAGATATAGAAGAAAGAAAGAAAGAAAGAAGAGTAGAAAGAAAGAAGAGTAGAAAGAAAGAAGATGAATCCCAAAGTAATCAAAGAACGAGAACAGAAGCAAGAAGCAGCAAGAAAAACAAGAATCACGGTACGAAGAAGAACACAAGAGAATCAAAACAAGAGGATTAAATCCCAAAGAAAAAAGAGGAAAAAGAGATCCAAGGAGGCTAAGAATGAAGAGCAGGAAAGAGAAAGAATTGCAACAAGGCGAGTCCCTCTACCAAACAAGGGACCAAAGTGAGACAAAGAGAAGCAAAGAAGAGAAAAAGAGGCCAGAAAGAGAGAAAGGAGATGAACAAAGATAAAAAAAGAAAGAGACGAACAAAGCAAGAGAGAAAAAGAACAAGAAAGATAAGGAGAGAGAAGAAAAAAGAGAAAGAAGACAAGAAAAGAAGATGAAGAGTCCAAGAAAAACAAGAACGGGAGAAAAAAACAGAAGAAAGAACAACACAAAAGAGAAAGTCAGAAAAAGAAGAGGAAGAAAACAGAAGAAAAAGAGAACAAGAAGAAAGGGAAAGAGACCGAACAAAGAAACAAATTAAAATTTACACAAAAAAACCGACGAAAAAGAGACCTGACTTATGATTTGACATTTAAAGAGATTCGCGTGTTTTTCAATATAAAGTAAAACTCAAGTTCATACCTGGAAAACGAAAGGAAAAGACTTACCGCTTTGGATTCTATTAAAAGGTAAATTCTTGGCCCTTAAAAGCCCATATTTTAAAATACATACAAAAAGTAAAGAGACAACAAGAAAGAGATAGAAAGAAAGAGATAGATAGAAGGAGGCTTCCACGAAAAACTTAGGAAAGAAAGAGGAAAAAAGGTTCCAAAGGACCCAGGCCCAGAGTTAGAAAAGAAAAAGAGACCGAAGGGTAGACGGAGAGAAAGAGTGGCTTCAAAGAAAGAAAGAAGAAAAGAGAGAAAAAGAAAAAAGAAGAGACAACAAAAAAAGAAAGAAAGTTCTAGAAAAACAAGACTGCCGAACCAAGAAATAAAGAAAGAGGGTTCCCAGACAAGAACCAGAGGAAAAGAACAAAAGAAAGAAAACAAAAAGAAAGGATCAGAGAGAGAGACGAAGAAAGAGAAAGATGGTTCGAAACGAGAACGAGAGAAAGAAACAGAGCAAGAAAACAAAGAAAAAGAAGAAGAAGAAGACAAGAGAAAAAGAAAGCAGAAGAAGAAAAAAATAAGAGAGGAGAAAAACAAAAAAAAAGACAAAAGAAAGAGAGAAAACAAAACAAAAGGACAAAAACCAGAAAAAGGAAAGGGAGACAAAGAAAAACAAGAAAGAGGGGAGAGAAATACATAGATAAAGAAAGCAAGAAAAGAAAACAATAGAAAGAAAGAGAAAAAAGAAACAGAGAAAAAGAAGACAAACAAAGAAAAGGAATATACCAAACAAATGAAAAATTCATAGACCCGGCTTGTGATCCTACAAAAATAAGATTTAAAGGGCATTTCAAACGTCTATTGTGAAATACGAACAAAAAGTGAAGAGAGGAGAAAGAAAAGAAGCAGAAAGAGAGAGAAGAAAGAAAAAACAAGGAAACTACAGAAGTCATGAAAAATGCATTCCTCAAAAACAAACGAAAAAAAATCCTACGCTTACGATTCAAGATTCTCGAGGCATGAAACACGGATTGATATGACTCTCTCTTTGATTCTTGTTCTCTTCTCTCCAAACTAAGAGAAAAAGGACACATTTCACACGAAAAACTAAGAAAAACAAATTTATTTATAAAAAAACACACGAAAAAACTGCTTATAATTACTCAAAAAAAGATTTTTAGGAACCTTTCACACCATGTTTTTTGATATCCAAAAGAGAAATATTCACACACAAAACATAGTACTTGTCCTATTTCAGAAGAAATCTTTAGCTACCAGAAGCAGAACGAGAACTAAACAACCAAAAGAGAAAGAGAAGGTCAAGAAAAAACGAGGACGAAAAAAAAGAGAGAACGAGATTAAATGACATCTCAAAAGAAAAGCTACCTAACTTAGCAAGCAAAAGACAGCTACAACGAAAACCTAGGAATGACTAGACAAGCAGAACCAGAACTAACCAATGAGCAACCCAAAAGAGAAGCGGATGAACCTATTCTATCTAGTAGAAACAAAAAACGAGCACGGCAAAAAAAGCAGAACGAGAATTGAACAAAGAACGGAAAAGACAAGCAGAACCAGAATCCAGCAAATAAATTAAAGGAAAAAAAAATGAAAGAAAGAGACCTTGGGGCGAAAGTTCCGAAGGAACGAAGAGAAAGGCCGAAAAAGAAAACAGAAAGAAACAAAGCAAATGAAAAATATAAGAAAAACAAAAGACCAGAAAGCTTGTCTACCTTGAAGGGAATTTACATGCCTAAAAACACTGCCAAAGGAAATTCTACTTAATATATAGAAAACAAAAGAAAAAGAGACCCGACTTGCAATTCTACAAAAAAGAGATTTTAGAAAACCTTTTAAGCCTATATTTTAAAATGCATAAAAAAAGAAAAAATCTGAGAAAGAAAGAGACAGATGAAGAGAAACAGAAAGTTACACACAAAAACAAGACTTACAGACCAGGGAGAACACAAGAACAAGAGACTTCCCAGGTTAAAAATTAAAAAAGAGGCAGGGAAAATCGAGAGAAAAAAAGAAAGCTTAAAAGAACGAAAGAAAGAGCTCCAGTCCCCTTCTTCTCAAAAAGGATAAACTGCAAACACGAACAAAAAAAGATAAGAAAAGCAGGAAAAGAAAAAGAAATCATAAAAAAGAAGGAGATGAAAGATAGAGACAGAAAAAGTGCACAAAAAAGAAAGAGATAGAATGGAAAATGTCGGAGGAGAGGGAATGGCAAAAAGAAAGAATACAAAGATAAGAAAAGATGCGTGGAAAGAAAGAGATTTCAAAAAACAAAAAAGAATAAAATAAATAACGAAACCATAGAAAAGAAAAGTATAGCAAGGGTTAGCCTAAAGCAAACGAATTCAAAACAGAACAAGAGAACTAAAAATAAAGAAACAATAAAATTCTAAAAAGACAAGATGCTGGAAAGAAGAGACTTCGAAACAGAGAGATTCCAGTATGGAAAACAGAGAGAATGCTGGAAAGAAGATAGAAAAGAAAAGCTGAATAAATAATACTTTCTCAAGAAAAAAGAAAGACAAGAAAAGAGAAAGAAGAAAAAGACAAATAAAGCAAAAAGAGAGAAAGCAAGAAGAAAAAATCAGAGCAATAAAAAAGAAGAGAGAAAAAAAGATAGAGAAAGAGAAGAAGAGAAAGGATAAAAAAGAAGAAAGGCGAACAAAAGAAAGGATAAAAAAGGAGGAAAGACAGAGAAAAGAAAGAGGAAACAGGAGAAAAAAACAAGAAAGAAAAATAAAAAGTTACAAAAGAACGAGAGCAACAGAAAAAATCGGAAAGAACCAAAAAACAGATAAAAAAGATTCTGAAAAGAACAAGAAAATAAAAAACAAGAAAGCAGAAGAAAGACAGAAAGTAGAAGAGAGAAAAAGAAAAGAGGAGAGGAAAAGAAGAAAACAAAAAGGAAACAGAAAGAATAACAGAGAGAGAACAAAAGAAGCAGAAAAAGAGAGAACAAAAGAACAAAAAAGAAAGAGTATGCAGAAGAAAAAGAAGAGAGAAAAAAAGAGAGAGAATAGAAGAACAAGAAAATAGAACAAGAGGAGAAAACAACAGAAGAACAAGAGAAAAAAAAGAATCCGAGATAAGAAGTCAGACCCCTGAGTCAAAAGTCTAACAAAATTATACAATCCAAATGATATCAAATAACTATGCGTACAAATTTACACGAAAACCAGTATACAAAAAGCAGAGGAACCTTGCAAACTTCCAAGAGCAAACTCAGAACCGTACAGAAGAAACCGGGTCCTACCCTAGCCAAACAGCAGCAACGGCAAATACATTACAAAAAAAGAAAAACATGAAAAGAAAGAGAAAACAACAATAAAAAGAAGAAACAAAAAGAGAAAACAAACAAGAGAAAGAAGACAAAGAAAAGAACAAGTAAGACAACAATAAAAAAAGAGAATAATAATAAGAACAAGACAGAAAAAGAAAGAATCCCCATAAAATAAAAAGAAGAGAGACAGAAAAGAAAGAGAGACAGAAAAAGAAAACAAGAGAAGACAGAAAACAAGGAAGAAGAAGAAAGCACAAGAAAAAAAAGATTCCAGATGAACAAGACAGAGAAAAAGAAGAATCAGAGAAAAAAGATGAAGAGAAAGAAACAGATCAAAAAGAAGAATCAGAACAAAAACGAAAGCAAGAAAGATCCCGCCAGAGCCAGAAAACAAGAAACAGAAAAGAAAAACACGAAAAAAGGGACCAAACAAAAGATAGGTAGGACCGGGGTTCCGCAATAACGAGAGAAAACCAGAGTGGAAAGCAGGAAACAACAAGAGAGAAAGACAGATCGGAGGAGACAGAAGAACGAAAACCAAAGGAAGAAGCAGAAAAAACCAGAGGAAAGAGAAAAAGAGCATAAGCAAGAAAAAGAAAGAATAAAAAAGAAAAGACATATAAAGAACAAAAAAAAACTTACAAAAGAAAACAAAAAGAGAGAAAATTCCACCAAAAGAAAGAGACCCCTAACTAGAAGGTTCCAAAGAAAAGAAGAACGAGAACAGTAGGTCCGTCCAAGCGAAGAGAAAAGACAAAAACAAGTCCTCGGCAAAGAACAGAGGAAAAATACAACAAAAGAGAGACCAGAACATGAAAAAAGAAGAAGAAAGAGCAAGAAGAGAAGAAGAAGAAAAAAACAAGAAGAGGAAAAGAAGAAAACAAAAAGAAAAAAGCCAGAAGGTTCCAAAGGAACGAAGACCTAAGAAGAAGAGACAGAGAAAAGAGAACAGAAGAGAAAGAAGAACGACAACGAAAAAAAAAGAAAGTTCTATAATCACCAAACAACAGAGAAAAAGAAACAGAAAGACAAAAAAAGAGGAGAGAGAGGAAAACAAAAGAGAAGAAGAGAGTCCCAAAAGAACTAAACCGAACAAATAAAAAGCAAAGAAGAACCAGAGGAAGAAAGTCCCAAAAGGATGAGGCCGAAAAGAGAAAGAAAGAGGCCACATGGATACAAATGAATAGCACTTGTTTTCTAAAAAGAAATTTGATCGTAATAAAGGAAAAACAAAAAAAAGAAACTTGTGCAAATGGATCTATTGAAAGAATCTTATTAATATCTTCAAGAATGTACACAAAAGATGCTTTTAGAGTTACCCGTTAGAAAACAAATACTTTTTTGACAGTGGATCTCCAACGCAAAAAAGAAAAATTGGATGCAAAATAATCTTCATGAAAATATTCAAAGAATCCAGAACATCGACACAGAATAGAGGGCTTCCGAGATCCCACGGAGGAGTAGGAACCACGAATAAATCAAAGCTACAAAGAAAAGAGATACAAATAGAAGAAAAAGGCTTCGAGCTTAGCACTAACTACATATATAAGAATAAGTCAAACCCTTACCCAGCGAACTCATCTCTCACGTCTACAACCGAATTATCCAATCAAAATCTCCGAGTTAAACAACGAGAAATTAAACAAACTAAAAATATTAGAAAGAAGAAAAGAAAAAAGCAGAATTGCTTCCCAAAGGCCTTTGAATAAAGCTAACACTGAAGTCCTCGAATCTCATGCTCATTGAACAGCTTACACGATAGCATTTGTCCTCTCCTTTGATTCTGAATTCTATGCGTCCAACACGAGCTTTTCAAATCATTACATTATGGAATAGGGAAACTCTTGAGAGCTTGGAATCTTACCAAAAATGTTTTGCATTTGCACGGCAACTTTGCCCCAGCTTTATACTCCTTGACCCATCCAAGCGAGTGCTCAAATATAAATCCAAACTAAACGGAAACAAATACTTTTATTTTACGTATAGTGACACAGCCGCCTTAACTACAAGTCCAAAAACATCAAACCTTCCTTGATCCATAAATGCAAACAGATTGTAGTGACTAGACTATTTACTCAAAGCTTTCTGAATATTTGCCTATATTCTATATATATTTTTTTATAGATAAAGAACTAGCCCAACTTTTCATATTTAAAATAATAAAAAGGTACAGCCTTCTTTCTCCTTTCCCTTTTGAAGACAATATCGTAAGCACCATAAGATTCAATCTCAGAAGCACAGTCTTTTTTTAGTTCCTAGAAGACATCTGCCAGGCGAAAGCTGGTATTAGAATAGGATTTAGGTCTAAGACAAAGGATCTTACTTATGAATCTTTGGAAGCTTTTAAAGTACGACTCCCTTGCCTACGACATCCTTCCAGCACCTTCCCGTCTCACACTATCCAAAGGAGAAACCATGCCCCATGACTAGTCTACTTGACAGAGACAATCCAGCCTCTCTTTAAGAACATTATACTTAAAGAACATTGAAAAACGGGAATCCCTTTATTTTTGCAACTAACAAAAGAAAAAGGCCTCGTGATCTTGAGTCCTTCAACAACGATTTACCACACTGCTCTACTAAATAACTGTCAATTACAGAAACAGGGCAAGTAGATCTATTTAGGAGATCAATTAACAGAGAATTGGGGGGCTCGTTTGAAAACCAAAAAGAAGTCAGACTGTCCCAAGTTCATTTAAAATCAACCTATTTACAACTACAAGTAACTTCATACCTTCATTATTCCACTTATTAAATAAATTAAATAAAGAAAAATTATACAATCAGCCTGTTATGATTATTGATTCAGCATTTCTGCGGTTCGCCAAAGAGTCCGCCTTATGTGCGAGCAATGAATGAAAACCCTTACTCGCAGAGAAAGAACAAGTGGACCCAATTTGTCCACGACCTGCTTTTTTTAACAAAACTCATATGGTCGTTACCGACTGCTTACCTCATTTTAAACCTTAAAGTCTTTAATAAAAATAAGTATCCAAAACCAACTACTTGGCAGAATTATGAAAAATAGATTCGTAGCTAGATCGGACTACCTTTTCATTGAAATTCAGCAGCACCCGGAAACCTCGTTGATGACCTTTCCATTAGCCCAAAAACACAAACCTTTGAACTAATTGCCCGAATCCTTATGATTGTTACTGCTTTTTTAAGCATATAAAGTGAGATGCACCTTCGACAAACCCTTCCCTATCTATCACAACACCTTGCTTTAGAGACATCCTTTGCACGCGGCCAATATACTTGCCCTTGTTAGCCGCAGAGGAAGAACAAGCAGAGGCAGAATTCCGTTAATCTACTCACAGGCAACTCGTGAACAAGGTTACGACGACCTGCGGGCTTACCCCAGTTCAGTTGGGGAGTCTGAGGGGAGTTAGTTTGGATTTCCTTTGTTGATTGTCGTCTATTTTGACCACGTCCTTTTTCCAAGAATGATTGCCCTGAGCCTCCAGATAGTAGCCTAAGCTCTTAAAAGAAAAGAGCGAATCAAGAAAACAAGAGGAAGTGACTTGATCAGGCTTCTTTTATTGTCGTCTATTCTTTCAATTTCGAATTGCTTTCTCTCTTCTTCTTCCTCTCTTTTTTCTTTTTTGTTGTCGTCCATTTCGGGACAACTAAGCAAACAAAACAAGAAAGAAAAAGAGAAAAAGTTGTCGTCTATTTGAAACAAGAAAAAATAAAAACAGTTATCATTAGGAGCGAAAAGAAAAGTCGATCCAACGAAGAGGGAATTGTCGTCTATTTCGAGTAAAGAAAGGGAGTCATCGTCCATAAACAAAAGAGAGAAGAAAAGGACTAGGCTTTCGAAAAATATCCGTAAAAAGCATAAGAGCAGAAAGAGAGTTCATAAAGTCATTGCGTATAAAAAGAATCCTGTCAATCTTGGAATGGCATATAGAAAGATCAGTTAGACATGCAAGTCTTGTAAGGCAGAAAGAAAGTCCTGTAAGACAGAAAGGAGGAGAGATAGCCTTGTATATAGAGTGTAGAGAAAGACTTCTGGTAGAAGAGAGATCGGATGGGAGAGAGAGGAGAACAAGAGATAAAGAAAAAAGAAGAACAAGAAGAGAGAAAAAGGAGTGAATCTCGAAGGGAATAAGAGTCAGAAGAAATTGCATTTAGAAAAAGAGTAAAAGAGATTGAATCAGAATCGAACAATGCAATTTAGTAAAGTTTAGTAAAGTGGACCTCCTTGCGTATAGAAAGAGTTTCACTTTTACGAACAAGCTTTTTCCAGAAAAGCCTAGTCCAAAGAAGAAGAAAGGAATTGCGTATAGAAAGATCAGAATTGAAAAGGGAAAGAAAGAGGGAATGTCGTACGGAAAGATCGTAGTTCAAAGTCCATGAGAGAAGAAGATCTCCAAGTGAGAAGAGAGAAAAGTGAGAAGAGAGAAAAGAAAGAAGAGAGAATTAAAAAAAAAGAAAGCACAAAACAAAGAAGAAATAAAAAAAAAAGAAAGAAACAAAAGAGCGAGCGAAAGAATCAGAGAATAAAGAAGAAAGGATAAAAAGAAAGAGACAGAAGACAAATAAGAAAGAATCCAGAATAAAGATCTCCATCCACATTACTTTGAAGTCTAGAACCGCTAACGAAGTACTCAAAGAGATCTCAGTCAAAAAGACATGATCCGTAATTGCGTATAGAAAGCATCCAGTTTGGAATTCGTATTGAAAGACAAAGATAGAAAGGGATCAAAAACGAGATCGAAAAAGAGAATGCAAAAAAAAGAAAAAAAAGAAGAGAAGTAAAGAACGAGAGAAAGAAGGTGATCAAAGAACACAAGATCGAAAAGAAACAGAAAAGGTTCCAAAAGAACAAAATCGATAGATTGAATGGAAAATAGAGAAAAACAGAAAAGAAAAAAGAAAGAAAAAAACAAAGAATGAAATCAAAAGAAAGTCCATTGTCATTACAGAAGAAAAGAAAAAAACACTCGAAAGAAAGCTGAAACTAGGAAACGTAGAAATTATTGAAGTAAAGAAAGAAAGAAGAGGGAAAAGAGGGCGGAATGATTACGTAAAAAATTCCAAAAGGGCAGCAAAAAAAGTCGAGTTTTGGAATCATGGGAAGTCGCGCGAAAGAATACAGTGCAAACCAATATCAACTTGATACCTTGGTTACCTAAACCTTGGTGGAATCCGAAGCAATCCCAATCTACCTTTAGGCATTGTTTTTTCAAAGATAACAAACTGACCAAACCCTTACAAACGAACGGCGCTACGGGAATCCACGAAGCAGAACCACGCTAACTCAATCAACCAACGAGAATTCGCCAAGCCTTCTAGATAAAACTGCCAAAACTTTTCTTCCGATGAAATGAAAGCACAGGGAATCCGCACGAAGTCAAAAGAGAGGAAAGAAGAATAAGGCCAATTCTCTCACTCACAAAGGGCAGAGTAAAGAATACTTAATCTACAAAGTAAGGGGGGAAAGCGAGCGAGCCAACGACCAAACAAAAGAAAGATAGAAGTGTCAGAAAAGATGTATCCACAAATGATGGTCACAGACAACAAGAAAAATTGGGCGAATCCGTAATATTAACAAGGAATAGGAAAAGTTGTGTGAACGAGAGGTGCTCAAAAAAAAAGGAAAAAGAAAATTAGAAAGAGAAGCAGAAAGCTATGCATAGAAAGAGAAGGAAGAAAGAGAAAAACAAAAGAATCAAAGAAGAAGAAGACAAGAACAAAACAAAAAGGAAAAAGAAAGAGTCCGAGGAAAGAGAGAAAGAGCCGGGAAAAAAAGAAAGACAGGCAAAGACAAAGAGAGGGAAAAATAAGATGATAGCGATTCCCCCTTTCTTAGCGTACATTTACTAGAGAGTCTTGTAAACTCTACGCCACTCTTATTCTTTGTTGTCGTACGAAAGTCAAGAGAAAACAAGAAAAAAGAAAAATATAGAATAAAATGTAAAGAAAAAGAAATAACATAGAGGAAAGAAGAGTCCGGGACAGAAAAGAGATAGAATGCACGAAAAGATCCTTGGATAAACAATAAAACAAATTATTGCGTATAGAAAGAAATTGAAGTCCCAAACACTTTTGCGGATAGAAGCAGGAGAGAAAGTGTAAGGAAAACAAAGAAGAAAACAACAGAACAAGGAAGGGGTCTCCTTAAGAACCAAAAACCAGACGAAGAATCAAAGAAAAAAAAGAGACAGGAAAAGACATAAAAAGAAAAGAGGAAAAGACAACAGGAGAGAGGCAACAAGAGAAAGAGACAAAAAAGACAGAAAAGAAGAAGCAGAAATAAAAATAGAAAAAAGGATAAAAGAAAGAAAAGAAGAACAAGAGAGACTGGGAAAGAAACAAAGACAGAAAAAAACTAAGAAAATAAGCACAAGAAGGAAAGAAACACAAAAGAACGAGAGAAAGAAGAGAGAACAAGAATATTAAGAAAAAAAAAGAAAAAGGCTCGGAAAGAACCAAAAATGAAACCAATAAGGAAAAAGAAAAACGAGACTTCCGATCCCCAGCTCCTAAAGAAAGCACGAGAGAAAACAAGAGAAAAGAACAAGAAAAAAGAGAACAAGAGAATAAGTCAGAAAAAGAACAAGAAAAAGAGAAGAAAAGTTTAAAAGAAAGGTGCACAAAAATAAGAGCATAAAGAGAAAAAGAAAAAGGGCCAAAGGACCGAGGTCCAAAAGCTGAACAAAGAAGAAAGAGAACGCGCAGCTGAAGAAAACAGAAAGAGAAGCTTCCCAACAGAGAAAAAGAAACAAAATAGGAAGATAAAAGAAAAAGAGAAAGAATCAGCAAAAGAAAATGAAGGCAAGAGAAGAAGACAAAAAAGACAGAGAAAAGAGATGAAGAAGAAAGACTTTCCCTCTTCCAAAAAAGAAAGAACAACAAGACAAAAAAGAGAAAAGAAGAAAGATCTCCAAAAGAAAAACAGAAAGAAAAGATGGTTCCAAGAGAAAGAAAGAAGGGAGAAAGGGACAAAGAAGAGAGAAGACGAAGACCGGAAAAAGAGAAAGAGGAATCAAAAAGAAGACGGTTCAGAATCCACTAAGCTTCCTAAATAAAGCAGAATCAAAGGGAGGCAGGTCAAAATGGTACAATATTCCATAAAAATAAAATATGGAAATTCTAAGCATAAAAACAAAAGAAAATAACACTTGGCTTGTGATTCTACATTGAAGAGATTTTAAGTACCTTTTTCAACTAGAAAAGTGAAGTCAACTTTATATGGGAAAAATGAAAGATAAAGAGACCTTGCTTGTGATTGTACCTAAAAGAAATTCTAAGCCCCTTTTTTACGTTCATTTTGTAATCTCAATTAAAAAAGAGGAGAAAAAAGAGAAGAAGACAGGAGTTTCACAAAAGAAAGAAAAGAGAAGAAGGAAAGGCTAGAACAAAAAGAAGAAGAGGAACAAAGAAAAGAGAAAGCAGAAAAGAAAGAATCCCCAAAAAAGAGAAATAAAGAAAAAAAAGAAAGAGAGAATAAGAGAAAGACAACCAGAAAGAAATTGAAAGCAGAGAGAAAAGAAAAAGGAATTCAAAAAGAAGAAAAAAAAGAAAGAAGAAAACAAGAAAGAGATCAAAAGCAAAGAAAGAAAGAAGAGAGGAAGAAGACAAAGACCAGAAAAAGAAGAGAACAAGATATGATATTGATCCAGAGATAGTAGAATGTAGGCCTTCAGGCTCCCACTCTCTGACACAAAAAGACAAACTTACGTCGAAAATTTTAGACTGTGAAGAAGATTATTATTATTATTTTTTGTTAACGAGTCCAATCCCGCGGGAGAAAGTTCTCCGAACAACGCTAGTGCTTCCAAACCTCCGAGGAGCTAAGCACGTAAAGACTTCTCTTCTTAATACTTGACTACAGGGGACCGACAAACCTGACCCCAACAACAAGCCCTTTCAGACAAATCGAAATAACCAGAAGACTTCGGCCATCCCAGGCACTAGAAATTATCCAAAGATGAACGAAGGAAAACAATAGATAGGAAAGAAGTTTACCTACAAATAAGCCATCTTAGAATCTAATTAGGAAAAACAAAGCACAAGAGAGAACGCGAGGAATTGAGAAAGAAAGAAGACAAAGAAACAGAAGAAAGAATCAAAAAGAAGAGAAACAAAGAAAAAAGAAGAAAGACAAGAAAGCCAGAAAAGAGAGAGAGAAAGACAAGAAAGCCAGAAAAGAGAGAGAGAAAAACAGAGGAAGAGATAGGGTAGCTACATACAAAAGGAAGCCTAGGGCTTCTAGTTGCAAAGGGTTCTCCCCATCAAAAAATCACAAAGAAAACAGTAAATTCCATAGGAAAGCATCGAAATATCTAGAAAAGTAGATCCAAGGAATTAATTAATGAGGAAAAACTTGTGTGAAGAGATCGATAGGATTGATCATCCAGGAAGAGACCCATGAAAGGGTTTTCCATATGACAACAAAAAAGATCTTGAAACAGAGACAAGGGAAAAATACAACAACCAAAAATAATACGTAAAGACATCTTTTCGCCATTTATTTATAGACAAGAATTCTACCTTCAACCGGAAAATCTAGAGATAGGAAGAAGAGAATAGGAGGAACTCCAGAACATAGAACAAGAATGGAAAGAGCAAAACAACAGAATCAAGAAGAGGTCTCCTAAAGAAATGGTGCAACTCTTCTCCCAAAAAAGAACAGGACTAAGAAAAGAAACGAGGAAAGACAAAAAAAGAGAGAGAAGGTTTAGCTACAACTGCGGAATGACTACGGCTACTATTCCCCTTGCAGGGAGCTTTTAGGGTAGGCCTTCGAAAACTTTCTGGGGCTCCTGACTCTAAAGAACGTGAAAAGATAAGAAAGAAAAAAGAGATTTGACGAGAAGAGATTTCGCTGAAACATGGAAATGCCTAGGGTTTCTACGACCCTAGGGAACACAGAAGACAGAATCTTAACAACGAGAAAAAAGAACAACAAAAATAGAAAGCAAAAGAAGAGATTCGATAGTACAAAGAGAGAAAGAGAGGAGAGAGATCTGAAGAGAATAAGATAGTTCACTAAAAAGAAACTAGGCCTTAGGCAGGCTTATAAAAAGAGAACTAATCGAAAGAAAGAGAACAAACAAAGAGGAAAGAGAAAGATGATAGAGATAGCAAGAAAAAGACGAAGGTTAGCCACAATCGACGCCAAAAGGCTTACAATCTCCTAAAGAAAACATACAGGACTCTAACGAACGAAAACAAAGAGAAACAAGAGAGAGATTTCAGGAGACATAAGAAGGCTAGCTACAGAAAAGATAGGCCTTCGGATCCCACTCTCCCAAGGAAAACAAATACACAAGACAGAAAAAAACAAAAAGAGAGAAAGAAAAAAACAAGACACAAGAAAGAAGAGAAACAAGAGATAGAAGTTGAAAGAAAACGAAAAGAAATAAGATCTTGATCCAGAAACAAAAGAAAAGAGAACTAACAACCAAAAAGAATACTTCAATGGGACATTTCTCGATTATCTAAAAGAATTGCTCACTTTACACCAAGAGGTTCTATAATATAGGAAGAAGCGAACTACAGAAGCCAGAAGGCGCAACCTTCCAAAGGCCCTAGGAACAACGAGAACCACTCTTAAGTCTTAAGAACGAGGACAAAAGGCAGATAAAGAAAAATAAAGATAGGAACAAAAAGAGAAAGGGGAAGCAGAGGAATGCTTTCGACTACTTTTCTCCTTCAGAAGACCGGACCTTGACTATGTACACCGAAAACGAAACCAGAAAACAAAGAAAAAACTCGGACACAAAGAGAAAGAATCAAAAAGAACAAAAGAAACAACAAGAGGAAAAAGAAAGAAAAAGAGAGAAGAAGAAGAAACAAAAGAAAGAACAGGAACAAACAGAAGAAAGAATCAAAAAAGAGAAAGGAAAGAAGCAAAATACAAAGAGAGAAAGAAGAATAGAGAAAGACAGAGAAAAATAGAAAAGAAGGAACAGAAAAGAAAGCAAGACAGAGTCAGAAAAAGCAAGAAAAAAGAAGAAAAGAAGAGAGAGATAGAAAAGTAAAAAATAAGAAA
>JAYMSL010000125.1:0-37252 GCA_036897195.1 Plantago coronopus
AAAGAAAGAAAGAAAGTGTAACAGGCCATCGTGATAACATGAAGCCCATCATCAAATATCAAATCATCTAATCGACACACAACCTCACTATATAGAACACCATCTTCAAGTAGAGCTATGTTCAGTTTCACCTTATCGCCTAGCACATTGCTGCAGCATTCTGTATATTTAGCCTTAAGGCCAACTGTCAATGGATAGAAATCCAGCTACATAATCAGCTAATTGCCTAATTCGCTGAACAAATCTGTCTAAAATAGTTACCCGCTCTCAATTTCAGTTACTTATTGATTTCAGCTCCCAAATTCAGTTACTTTATAGTGTCACCTTATCACCTAGCTAATACTTAGCATCAGTGCCTGTTGTTACTATTGAGACAACCAGCTACATGATCAGCTAATTCGCTAAACAAATCCGTTATTAGTTACTATGTCAGCTCTCAATTTCAGGCACCTTATCAATTTCGGATCTCAAAGTCAGTTACTTTATAGTGTCAACTTATCACCTAGCTTATACTTAGCATCAATGACTA
Organism: Plantago coronopus; assembly: GCA_036897195.1. Lineage (NCBI taxonomy): Eukaryota > Viridiplantae > Streptophyta > Magnoliopsida > Lamiales > Plantaginaceae > Plantago > Plantago coronopus. Next base: position 530 of record JAYMSL010000125.1, read on the forward strand.
TTGTCAATACCAAGAAACCAGCTACATAATCAGCTAAATCACTAAACAAATCCGTCCATAACAATTACCATCTCTCAATTTTAGGTACCTTATCGATTTCAACACTCAAATTCAATTACTTTATAGTGTCACCTTATCACCTAGCTTATACTTGGCATTAGTGCCTATTGTCAATATTAGGACAACCAGCTACATGATCAGCTAATTAGCTAATTCAATCGATGTCAGCTCCCGAATCTAGTTACATGATTAACACCTAGTTAGCACTTATCAATATCAAGACAACCAGCTACATGATCAGCAAATAGCGAAACAAACCCGTTCTATCGATGTCAGCTCTCGAATTCAGTTACTTGATCAACACCTAGTTAGCAACATTACTCAGCTACAGTCAGCTAATCACAGCCTAAATCAAAACCTAACCATAAAGAGTACACAAGATCATTCGAAAATCGAAAACAATGAAACCCCTTCTGATCCTAATTCGATCATGCTTACCAATCGGGTCGAAATCGGAACTGGCAAAACTGATTTCACAGCTCGGCGAGCTTTTTTCGAAACCTTCTTGAAAACATTCTCCACAAACCTAATGAGCAGGTCTAAACTCCTGTCCTCCTCTTCGTCATCGTCATCATCATCATCCTCATCGATGTCGTCGCCGAAGTAATCGTCCATGGCCACTCCACCTCTGTAATTCAGGCTGCCGCGAATGCGAAGATTCCGGATTGAATTTCGAGCTCCACGTGTAAGCGGGCGGTAGTTATGAAATTGGGGAAGGTGGGAGATGGAGGTGAAGCGCGGATGGCAAGTGTTTGGAGTATGGTGAGGGCGAAGATGGAGGGACACGGCGGTCGCCGCCATTACTCCGGCGGTAGAAGGTGTTTACTTGAGCTGGCTGATTGAGGTTAGTTTGTGTAATTATGTGGACTTGTTTAGCAATTGTAGAAATTTGAGGACTGAAATGGCAGCTAGCTGCTCCATTTTTCATTTTTCTGAACTTATTACCGGGTTTTTACATCCAACTCCATATAAATGTTAACCTTTCAATTAGGTCCCTATTTTATTTTTAAAGTTACACAATCACTCATATTGGGATTTTTGTGTATTAATTTAACAACAATATAGACATTGTAATTGGGAGATGTCGTAGGGAATGTTATATGTCCATTCGTCCGTACGATATGAATAAGTTATTGTTACTTTATAACATACATATTTAACACAAATCAGTTGCTATCAGAGGATAAACAAATCATTTATATATATCACTTTCTATCTTTCATATAATTCATGTCTCTACTACATGATGGATATTATCATCAATAATTATCATAACAGATATAACTATAATCATGATGAAAAGTCGTATATAATAAACATTATTTCAATCTAGTTAAATAAAGTGTACCTTATTTCAAAGTTTTTGTGTATACGATTTTACCTGTGAAATTCACAAGTGTTCTATAAGCTTTGCACGTTTGTATCACTCTTAAAGTTCATATCGTGTGCATGCTAATTCAATCTTGTGTTGAATTACAGAATTAGTTTGGTCATTGTAATTTAAATTTTTAAAAGTACATGCACTTATTACCTCTATCACTATTAGTCGAGTTTTAATTCAAATTCTTATAAAGAGTCAGTATCTGGTGAGACCACCCTTTAAAAAAGACCTGTAAATCTTTACGAACAACACCTAATATTTAAAACTACTGTATAAAATATAAGTTATAGTTTAGCATGAAAATGTAAACTTTAGAGGTAAGTTGCAATATTGCAAAATTTTGGGGCAATAGTGCGAATGTTAAAACGGATAGATCAATCCTTTTCCAGTTTTCCCCCACCACAAATTTTCTTCTGAAATTCTTTCATTCATCTTTGTCACCACCTTCAATCTCATGTACACCTATGACCTGTTTCCCCTGAAGAAACCTCTGCAACTTTCTAGACATATCCAACACTTCCTCAAAAACACGCATCTCCATTCTCACAACAATGCACTCACACTTCACTTCGCAGTCTCACCTTATTATCCAATGGCAAGCACAGTCTTTGCTTCTGTTCCATGTGCATCCTCTTCACTACACACCATCAACAAGCTCCCACTCCAAACACCATCCATCACCTCTTCATCTCCCATCTCCAGGCACCCTTTTCGCCGAAAGGCCCAAAGATTGAGCCTCTGCGTCAGAGCTGAGAGCTCAGAGGAAAGGTCTTCATTATCTGTAGCAGTGGAAGAGGAGGCAAAAGATGAGAAGAATGATTTGGGTAATTCAGTTTCAGACACGGAGGATGGGGAGGAGGAGGATACGATAGAGAAGCTGATGGAAATGGACTGGAAGGATGATGAAGAGTTCAAGAACTTCATGGGGAATCAGTCTATTGAGGCTGCTGTGAAGCTTGAGAAGGAACGGGCTGACAGGATGCTCAGGGCTATTGATCGAGAAAGGAGTAAGATTGACAATCCTGTTGTTGGTTTTGTTATGAATTTTCTTCGGGATAGTTTGTCGAGAGAGAGAGATAGGTTGGAGAAGGAAGAAGAGGCTTTCAAAGCTCTTGATATAAACAAGGTAATGGCCTAATAGCTCTTTTTTGCAAGAAAATTGAAGCTTTCTCTCTTTCGTATCATATCATATGCTGATTGATCATTGATCCTAGCACTGTAATAGGATACTAGTTCATTGGCCTAATAGCTCTTTCTTGCAAACAATTTGAAGTTTTTGCTCTTTCATATCATATGCTGATTGATAATATAATACTAGTAGTTCATTGGCCTAATAGCTCTTTCTTGCAAACAATTTGAAGTTCTTGCTCTTTCATATCATATGCTGGTTGATAATCGAATACTAGTTCATTGGCCTAATAGCTCTTTCTTGCAAACAATTTGAAGTTTTTGCTCTTTCATATCATATGCTGATTGATAATAGAATACTAGTAGTTCATTGGCCTAATAGCTCTTTCTTGCAAACAATTTGGAGTTTTTGCTCTTTCATATCATATGCTGATTGATGATTGATCCTAAGTCCTAACGATGTAACAGAATAGTAGTTCATTGGCCTAATAGCTCTTTCTTGCAAACATTTTGAAGTTTTTGCTCTTTCAAATCGTACTATGCTGATTGATGTTACTAAGGTAATTAACACACTAGTTCATTGGCCTGATAGCTCATTCTTGCAAACATTTTGAAGTTTTCGCTCTATCAAATCGTACTATGCTGATTGATCTTACTAAGGTAATTAACACAATAGTTCATTGGCCTAATAGCTCTTTCTTGCAAACATGATGAGTTTTTTGTTCTTTCATATTGTATGCTGATTAATCCTAACAATGTAGCAGAATGATAGTATGTTGGCCTAATAACTCTGTGTTGCAAACATTGTGAAGTTTTTGCTCTTTCATATCATATGCTGATTGATCTTAACAAGGTAATTGCATGAAATTTATTGGCCTAATAGGATCTTTCTTGCTAACTTTTTTAAGTTTTTGCTCTTTCATATATATCATATGCTGATGATTGATCTTAACAAGCATGTACTAATTGATCTTAACAAGCATGTACTAATTGATCTTAAGCAATAGCTTGATAGGTTATGAGCCTAATATGAGTAAGATCTTATGTTTATATCCTTCCTGTAAACATATTGAAGTTGTGTTCTGTTTATATGTGCTGATTGTAGTAGTAACTTTTTTTGGTATTGGGTAATTGTAGTTGAGGAACTGTTTTGGGTTTGATACATTCTTCGCTACGGATGTTAGGAGGTTTGGAGATGGCGGAATATTTATTGGTAACTTGAGGAGACCGATAGAAGAAGTAATACCTAAGTTGGAGAAGAAATTGTCGGAAGCAGCAGGGAGGGAGGTGGTTGTGTGGTTGACGGAGGAAAAAGATAATGACATCACAAAACAGGTACTCAAGTCTATCATATGCATTTCTCATACCTTTCCATATGTAGCAGTGGTTGTAGCCTGTAACTTTTTTTTTGCTTCGTAATCGATTCATGAGTTCATGTGCTATGATCTTCATAGCTTAGACAAACTTATCGAGTGTTTTCGTGGTGATTGTGATTGAGACACAGTCTTAATATAATCCATGATTGAATGAGCAGTTACACTGTGTTATGCCTAAAATACTGTGCTAGTTTTCTTGTTACATATGCCTTTAGTTTGTACTCAGGAGATGGAGTATTCGTGTTCTTTTGTTTAGGATTAAGTGTGGTTGATATTCATTATTGCATGTTTTCTCCTGTTTCGTAATTTACCTAAGCATTGTATATATCCAGTGTTCTACCATTTGATGCTTACAGTGTTTTCATTGTTACAATTTTTTAAGGCATGTGTGGTTCAACCAAAGGCTGAGTTGGATCTCCAGTTTGAGTTCACAAAACTAAGCACTCCTTGGGGTTACATAAGTGCCACGGCACTAGGTGTCACTACATTTGGAACAATTGCTTTAACTAGTGGCTTATTCTTGAAACCTGATGCTACGATTGACGACTACCTTGCTAATGTGGCACCTCTCTTCGGCGGATTCTTAACCATTTTGGCAGTTTCTGAGGTATGATCAAATCAACAACTTTGTCAATTAATCTAACTAATTAGGAGACGATATTCGTCTTTCTGTTGTTTTGATGCTTTATAAGCTGCAAGAGCACTACACCAGCACTGCGTATAATATGATTGTTAAAATCGTGTTTCATTTGTCTGTTACTAACTTATTTCAATATCTTCAGATTGCGGTAAGAGTAACAGCAGCCAAATATGGTGTTAAACTCAGTCCTTCATTTCTTGTACCATCCAGCTGGACCGGATGCCTAGGTGTTATGAACAACTACGAATCTTTGCTTCCCAACAAAAAGGCTCTGTTTGACATACCTGTTGCACGAACAGCGAGTGCATATCTGACTTCGTTGGCCCTTGCTATTGCTGCATTTATCTCTGATGGTAGTTTCAATGGTGGTGACAACGCACTGTAAGCACTCTTCTCTGTTCCTGTGCTTTTATCCTAGTAACTCGTACACAAATTGCTTTCAGAAAATCAATTCATGTTATGTTTCTTTTTAGGTATCATTATTGAGAGCATTGATTTATGTTATGCAGGTACATTAGGCCTCAGTTCTTCTACAATAACCCTCTTCTATCTTTTATCCAATATGTGATTGGACCTTACACGGATGATCTTGGGAACGTGCTGCCATATGCAGTCGAAGGTGTGGGAGTTCCTGTTGACCCTCTTGCTTTTGCAGGACTATTAGGTAACTTAACTTGTTAACAATTCCTGTTCTTCGTCATATTCTACGTGTAGCTCTAGCATGACATTGAGAGTCTGAGACCAGGAGATACACGATAATGAATGTTCATTTCTACACAGGTATGGTAGTGACTTCTTTGAACTTGCTCCCGTGTGGAAGACTAGAAGGAGGCCGAATTGCTCAGGCAATGTTTGGAAGAAGCACTGCCACTTTGTTATCTTTTGCTACTTCACTCTTGCTCGGCATTGGTGGACTAAGCGGAAGCGTGCTGTGCCTCGCTTGGGGCCTTTTTGCTACATTCTTCCGGGGTGGAGAGGAGGTACCTGCAAAGGACGAGATTACTTCATTGGGAGATGACCGATTCGCTTGGGGTTGTGTACTTTTTCTTATATGTTTCCTCACTCTCTTCCCTAATGGGGGAGGGACCTTCTCTAGTTCGTTTTTCGGGGCTCCGTTTTTCAGAGGAGATTTGTGATTTTGTAGTCTGTAGATATTATACAAGTATGCCAAATACAGATTTGCTCTACATGTGTAGTGATTAGTGAATAGTGATGCAATTGGATTTGAATTGTGTATATATGCAACTCTCTATAGTTATACTAATGTATTTGACACAATATATAAGCTCCAATAATCATCAATGCCACATCAAATCTTGAAACCTGAATTAATTTCATGATTTAGATTTAAAAACCCATATTACAGCATCAATAAGATCTGGCAAAATTGATCTCAATACGAAACCAGGTCTGAAATTGGACCCGAAGTATGATGGTAGAAGTAGACTAACCCAAACTTTATCCGAGATCCGATCCAAACTCGAACTTGAATTGATGAACGTCTGAGACGTGATTATTTCCTACTTTTTTAGCCTATGTCTGCATGTACTTTTGCTTTGTTTTCAATAATTTTTAGTTTCATTGTACTCGTATTTGATTTTCTTGTAATTTTCAGGTGAATTTATGAAACGTGTCGTTTTAAAGTCAAAAGACATGATTTGAGGCTCTTTTTGGAAGCTTGAAGAAATGGCTACAGGAGAGATAAGCTCCAAGGCTTCACATGAATGACAAAGTGACTCAGTTTCGGTGATCAAGGAAGAAACAAAACTTAATTCAGAGTTCAGACGAATAATCTGGAGACGTTTGAGTGAAAGTGAACCCATCTCGAAGCAGTCCTAGAAAAACGGCCATAACTCCCTCATATATAAAGTCCAAATTGAGCAAACTCACAGCCATGGGAAGAGGACTTGAAGAAATACAACTTTTTAGTTTTAATTGTGAGCTAATTCTGCTTCAGGAAGAGGCTGCGGACCGATTTATGGCGGGCTGCGACTAATAAACATTCTGGATTTCAACACTAATTGAGGCCGCGGCCAACCTCCTTCCAGGAGAATGGAGGCCGCGGCCTAGCGCCCAGAATTGCCCATGTGGGGTAAATATAGGGCGGTTACTCCCACTACTTCGGAGCGGTTTTCTTTACTACTCCCTGGAAGGTTTTACCCCATGTTTCCACTACTTCGAAGACGGTTAAGCACACTACTTCCGAGGAGTTACACCCTCTACTTCGAGGAAGTTATGAGTTATGCCCACTTCTCCACCACTTCGATGATGATTAATCATCGGATCTTATTCATAGTTTTAGTGTTAGCTATAAATAGAGGATCTTCACTTGTATTCATCATGCAATTTAGTACCTTTGAATTCATATATGTAATTTAACCTTACGTTGCCATGAAAATCATTTTTCTTTGAGTAACTTTTGGGAGAGTCCACTAAATGTGGTCTTTTCGAAAAGTCCACTTAAAAACATCATCTATTTACGATATAACATCACATATTTTAACATAACCATCAATTATTTACAACAAACATCAACTATTTACAATAAACATCAACTATTTTTCAATAAACATCAACTATTTTGCAATACATTAACGGTTTACCATGAAACATCGGCTATTTACATCAAAAATCAACTATTTTACTATGAAATAATCGACTATTTACATTACACATAAACTATTTATAAATTATCAACCATTCAATAATAAACATCAAATATTTTATAATAAACATCACCTATTTTAGCATTAACACCAACAATATTGAGTGTACTTTCCAAAAAGACCACTTATAAGTGGACTTTCCCAACAATTAGTATTTTTCTTTTCCAGTAAAGTTCATAGGTGGGCATAAAAACCAACCACTGCGTAGTTACACTTTCAAGGTGGTGCATTTCGAACACAATAGGGAGATAACTTGGTCTTCAAACAAATTACCGAGGTATTCTTGATTCGAACGGGAGTCGTACAGATTACAACATACTTCCTGTAGGACTACAAACCGGTGTGTCGTCGTACAGGTAAATAGAGTGTGTTCGCCGTTGGGGTCTCCCTGCTTGTTATAAGTTTGTATGAACTGTTTGTGTTAGTAGCCGTCATGTTCTAGTGCTAAGTTGGTACGTATACCTCTAAGTACTTTGTGTACGGTCTGTTACTGTTGCCTGAAGTGTTTCGGGTTGGCGTGACACCACCCTCTAGCTAGTACCTCCATCGAGTTGGAACCTTAATTAAAGGCTTTAGTAATAGTCGGTCACATAGAGAAACTGGTGTATAGCTCAAGGATAGATAGAATTCGATTCCTTGCAGTCATCATCGACCACCGAAGCAATTTGGATTAGAGGAACCCTGTAACGGTCAGGCTTAGTGGCTACTTCAGTCCGTGATCCACGTTGTGATTACTGGTTAAGTATCTTATTTGATTTGCATGTTTTGTTGTTTACATACCCCTTACTTCAGGTTTTCTATCGTCAGTCAAGGTGTCGCCCTGACTAACTTCAGTCAGGTTGTTGCCAACTTCAGTGAGACTGTCGATGCATCACACATGGTATTGCTCTCTGTTGCTCTAACTTTCTACTTGTTGCATATTTGGTAATACAAAATTTAATTAATTTTCTCAATAAGAAATTATATATTTTAAATAAAACTAAACTGGTAAGATTAATAAAGAAGTAGGAATGCTATATAATTAGGGAATTCTAATCAACATGTTTAATATGTTTTTTAAAATAATTATAATTATATAATTTTACATAAAAATTTTTATTTTTATTTATAATCATTTTTTTACAATATTTAATTTAATGCGACAGGGAGCGACAACAACAACACTTATAACGATACTTAGTGCAACAAGTAGCTGGTCATTCAATCTAAACCGATAGATTGCAAATCTAGTGGTTTAAAATAAGTGACTGAAGTTAGTCAGGACGACACCTTGACTAACGATAGAAATTCCCTACTTAGTTAAACATGTTAACTTTATCTATTCACCATCACTTTTCCCTTATCAATCACCACAAGTGTATCGATTATCTAAGTTTAAACTTGATTAACCTGCTTGATTCCTCGAGAGAACGACCCTAGATAGTTTTGGCAACCCTAACAACGATTAATGCCTGAATTACCTTGGTAATTTAATCTGGACGGGACTCGTAAAAAACGTCCATCATGGTCCGAAAAGGTTCTACCCAAAAAATAACCCAAAACCCGAACAACCTCGCAATGATCCTATACGAGAATGACCCGAAATCATCCAACCCGAGATACCACTAATTAAATTTAATCAGATATAATCCGATCCGAAATTAATCCAACTAAATTTGATCTGGTGAATCATGTTTGAAAATACGGTAGTTAATTTTATGTGCGATGAAATCGTGGTTTTCAAATTAATGAATTGAGCATTTTCCGTGCCAAATTACCCCCATTATTTATAAAAGGGTGAATTAATTTCTTCACCCTTCTTAGATTTCCTAATTACACTTGGGTAACAACTGGATTAGCAATTATATCTGTGTCTGTGAATTTGACTTTTGACTAATTAAAGCCAGCAAATTAACGAATTTTGAGAAACTTGGTAAGGGACCAAACAAATTACTTTTCGAGCTAAATTATAATTTCGAAACTTTATGTACTTGCATTTCCTCCCTAGTTTTATGTTTATTTACAAAAATAAACTATATTTTATTTATTTTTAATTTACAAACCTTCAAAGTCCATTTTTGGCGGAGCATCTCTGATTCCGCCTAGAAAGGTGGCTCTGCCCTTTATGGACGGAGCAGGAAGCTCGGTGTGGAGCTTCCAGATCTCGAAGCTCCGTCAGTGGAGCAACAGAATGCGGGGAGCTTCTTGGCCTCCTTCTTCCGGCGAGAGCTTCCTTGTTGGTTTTCATCTTTTTTCCATTGAAAAGATATAGAGAGAAGAAAATAGAGAAGATAGAAGAAGTTGTGGAGATTTTATTAATGGAGGTTGAAGAAGGATGAGGAGGATTTAAAATAAGTTAAAGGAGCTATTAAGACGAAATGGAGCCTTTATTAATGGAGGTTGAAGAAAAAGGAGGAGGGAAGAAAGTTTGGAGAAGGGATTTAAAAAATATATATTTTGGGATTGGGGTGATTTTAAAATTTGAGTGTTGCATGTTGACAAGACCACGTTTTGGGTTAAACTAGGGAAAGGGAGATAGGTTGATTTTATTTTTGTTGACTTTTGTCTTGATTTTGAACGTAACTGTAATTGTTCATCTAATGGGTACTTGTATGAGAAGCACGCTTCCAACGGGGTAGTTCAAATTGATTGTCCGTTTTAAAATTGTACTTGCAAGTTAGGAACATTACGATTTGGAAAAGACCCGAATCAACTGACCCAACCCGAACTTGACCCGATCCGAAATAACCCAAAGTATTGGTACTTGATCCAAATTGACCCTTTTTACAACAATATTTCAACTTTGCCAAATCAGTACCTGGACAAATTAGGGTACTTTTTTTTCAAATTTTCTCAGTTACTAATTATATTTCAACTAATTAAGTGACCTACCATCCACTAACCTTTTCATTTATTACATTTATTTAATTTTTCTCCTAAAACCGCGTGCATTGTTAAATTTTCTCTCAAATAAGAACATAGATTATTTTTCTCACTACAAAAAGAAATTGAAAAACAAAATGAGAGGGAAAAGACAAAATAGTCATGACACAAACAATTTTGTACTTCACTTTAGCCAGTACACAGTTACACACATTCACCAAACGTGACTACAGTCTTTCGGTGAATCTTTACGTATCATTCAAACACGAAAAAGCAAAAGCTCGGCAAAAGTTTTGCAATAAATCTTGACACCCAATTTTTCTCTGTTGTAATCTGCTACTATTAATTATGCTTCCGTGGCTTTTTTGTCTATATATACCAACTCTCTATAATTCGCCAATGCTCTTGTAGCGGTGCGTTTAACTCCGCCACTTTCACAAAACCAAGCTTTTTGTTTCTCCTCAATTTCAATCCAATGTAAAGCCTCTTTACTCTTTTGATTTCAGTTTTTCCTCTGTTCTTGTTCTTCGATTTGGTATGTGTGGGTATATATGTATTGATTTGTTGATTATTTGAGTGGTTTTGTGTGATTTTGGTTGATAAAAACGAGGAAGTATCATAAAATCCTCCAACCCTTGATTGATATCTGTAAGAATGGTTGTTGGTTTTGGTTCATTTGATGGAAGCGCTCATTTATTGATTTCTGATATATTCGTTTTGTGTGTGTTAAGGAATGATTTTGCTTCAATTCACGAAAGTCCTTTTCTTTTGTGATTTGTTGATTGATTTGTGGGTTCCGTTGATTTGTTGTTGTTTTAGCCTTGCCGGCTCTTGGAATTCGGATCTCTAGAAATGTAGGAGTTGTTTATTAGTGTTAGCTCTCGAGGACTGTTGGTGTGTCACTCATCGTGTTATTGAGTATTGCACACGGTTTCTCCAATGTAATTGAGAGTTTAGAAATGCTTATGTTATTGAATTTATTTTAGAGCGCGATGTGAATAAAAATTGGTTTTTGTTGTGCGGAATAAGAATTAATGCTTAAAAAAATCTTGGTTGTCACCAACATTATTTTGTCTTGGAAGACATAACGAATATGGAGTTTCAAGATCTAATAGTATTGAATGTAGTAGCTTGTAATGTATCGGGAGCCGTCCGGAGTGTGTGTGTGTGTGTGTGTGAGAGGGGGTGGGGGGATTAGTGATAAAACTTTTGAGCATGTGACATAACATTGGACTAGAATAACTTTGTTAGGTGTTGAGGAAACTGGATGAACTATGTTTTGTTATGCATCATTTCCATTAACTTTCTGGCGTATCTTAGTTTCGAATCTTTTGTTTGGTTGGTTTTAAACGTATATAGCGACAAAATAGATGTATATGTTAATACTTTTATTTGTCTGTACGGTAGTATTGCTCACGAGAGAATTTTGTGATTGTGTGCTAGTAAAGCTGTAGCAACGGTTATGTACGGAATTTAGGTGAACCTTTAATGTTTTTGGGTTTCATTTGGTTGCGTAAAAGATCCCTGTCTGATGTACTTTTACTATTTTGCCGTTCTTGCTTATTCCATAGTCATGCACTTTTGTCTGTTAGATTGTCTATTATGCAATTATTTGACTGTCTTCCGAATAGTTTTTTATTAAACAATTGCTAACAGTTAGGGTTTTCACATTTTTGTTTCAGAGACATTGTACTGACATGGCTAGCAGTTCTCGGCGACCCCGTGTACAGGTAGTTGGGCCATTTTGCTGCATAATTTTTGTTGTTATTGTTGTTGTTGTTGTTTTTCTTTCTTTTTTTTTTTGTAGTGAATAGAAAAATGAAAAATCTAATGGGTAATTAGGTGTCACCTCACAATACAATGTGTTGCTCCACGTTAAGCTTTGTTGTAGTGGTCTCTTAAACTAGCTTGTGTAACATGTCAAACTGGTTGGATCTTTGTGCTAATAGCTTGTGTAATGTTTTCTTACATACTGTATTTGGTGTGCTATATGATTCCATAGAGTTTATTTCTTGTATAAATTTAGAGTACATTAAGTTTTCACATGTCTGCTGATAACACGAAAACCACTAAGATAAATGCAATGTGATAGAATATGGGAGTACTCATATATCTAAACAAGCATGATTCTGGCGGTCCACTCGTTAACAAGTTCATGAGTACCATGGTGTGATTGATGAAATTTTTAGGACTTGCAATATCAGTCACTTACCCTCGTGTTTTGTCGTCATGTGTTATGTGATCTCCAATTGGGAATTAGACTGGGTAATTCTTTATTGTTTCATTTTAGAGAAAGAAACAATGTAATGGAATAATAAAGTCTCTAAAATATTTGATATTGTTTTCTTGCTTTAATTTATTAATGCCCCTTTTAATGTTTTTCTTGGTATCTCTTGGTTCAGTCTATAACCACCCAGCGAGACTCCACTGAAAGAGCTGCATCTGATTGGAATGAAGAAACTTCTCGTACTGGGAAGAAGTACGTGCTATGTTTAATTGTATTGTAATATATAAAACTATTAATAAGTAGTACACTGAGAATAAATGGCAAAAAGGTTGCTTATTTAAAGTTGGATGACTAGTGGTAATATTTTTGTTAAAATATATAATAGCCTTTTATTAACATTTGATAGTTCACTCTCAAATGCAGATACTATTTCAACAAAAGGACTAAGGGAGCTTCTTGGGAAAAGCCTTATGAACTGATGACACAAGCTGAGGTGAGTTAGACTTCCTGGTATAATTCCACAAGGATTTCATATATGTGTTATAATCATCATTTAATAACCAAGTAACGATATTCCATATGTTGTGCATTCATCACTTGATAGACTTAATCATTAAGGGCACAAGTTTTGATTCCTTCAATATATCTCATTATCATAATTTTCACAATGTTGGTTGCTTTCTTTGTAATTTTATGTAAGTTCATAAGGTTTTTTTTTGTTAATAATACTCTTCATGTATTTCTAACATGTTAAAGTTTCTTATTATTATTAACTACAGAAGCTAATTGCAACAACTAACTGGAGAGAGGCCATTGCCGCATCAAATGGAAAAAAGTGAGTAAACCATGGTTTTTACAGTAACTATACCTAGAATACATGGATATATAGTTTGCATGTATTTTATGTGTATTATATAACATGTCTCATGTAGGTTCTATTACAACACCGTGACTAGAGTATCAACGTGGTCTACTCCTGAGGAAGTAAAGGTGCTTTCACTCAACCTGATATAGATCATGGCTGGTAACTTTCTAGTTCTTCTCGTATGCACTATTGAATTCGTTTGGATTTGAGTCACAGATGGTAAATGCGGAAGCAACTGACTGGAGAGAAGAGTATTCCAGAGAAGGTAAAAGGTGAGTAAAGTATGATTTTTATAATGCTCTTGCGGTCTATAATATAGCTGATTGTAGTTTCTGAGTATTTCGTAAAATTTAATACCTGTATATATTTTGTATGTAGGTACTGGTATAACACAGTCACTCAAATATCACAATGGGCTACTCCAGTAGAAGTCAAGGTAATATAAACAATTATTCTTTGTAAACTGTGTATAATGAATTTTCAACCACATCCTTCATGGCTGTTTCTAATTATCTTTTTTTTTTTTGTAGTTGGCTCGTGCACGGGCAAATATGAATCACAACAATGTGCCAACAGAAGTAGGGGATGGTGTGGAGGTAACTTATCATATGTATTTCTAAAATATATATGTTTTTTTTTATGCAGCTACATTTGTACATGTCTCCACATATGTTACTGATTTAAGATTCCATAATATGTGTAAAACCTATGTAGCACATTCATTCTAGTTTCTAAGTGTTTCTTTTCCTACAGTTGACTCGTGAACGACCAATTCTGAATCTAAATGAACCAGCACCAATGGAGGAAGGTGGAGAGGTAAATTTCAATATAATTTATAAAATATACAACTGGTATGTTGTTACATTTGTGCATGTATATAGAGTACGCTAATTAAAAATACCATAAGATGCGTACATAACTTCACCACATCTCTTCTTATCGTTGCTACTTATCTTTTCCCTCCAGTTCACTCGTGAACGAGCAAATCTAAATTTGAATCTGAATGAGGTACCAGTGGACGATGTAGAGGTAAATTATAATCAATGTTTTTTACAATATTTACAACTGCTTATATTTTAATAAGTATTCAAAACAACCATGCTTATAATTTTATTAATATATATCATATAGTTGGCTCCTGAGGAAACACAAACCAGTTTGAATGATGTACCTCCACCAGTGGAAAGCCGTGCGGAGGTAAACCAATATTTGTTCCTATAACATGTACACCTGTTTATGTTTTATTATGTTTTGAGAAGATGCATAACTTGAATTATCTTGTTGTTACAATTACAGAAAGCTGGTGAGCTGGTAGCAGCTGTTGAGAATTTGAGGGTGGAGGCACCACTACCCCCGAAGAAAAAGAGAGCATGGAGGATCATGAACGAAGAGTGAAGTTTGATTATGTCTTCATCCTCTATTCTTCCGATAGATCGATTCAAGCATTATCGAGCTCTGTTGCTCTAGACATTTATTGGAGGAGTCGAGGGTTTCACATGAAGCATGAAAACGTTGATTTTAATTATCTAGTACCTATATAACAATAAAAATTAAGAAACTGCATTTCTAGTACTTTGTGTTGTTTGAGGAACATGTTGAAGGATGGTTTTTGGGATTGTTGCCAGATATATGACTATTTTGGAGTTTAAAAAGTATTATATATCAACCGTTGCGTTTTCAATACATTTATGTTGGTGAAAAATGGAGACTTGTCGAATTCTATAGATATACATAGTAAATGTGATTAATGTGTAAATGATATTTCTTATCTTTTTGTTTAAAATTACTTGCGAAAATGAAAATTGTTTGACTCTTTTATTGTATTTTGCACGTAACAAAACTGGATCATTTATGCATAACATTCTTACACATCACTAATATGGAACTTGTGAGCAAACTTCATCTTGAACTTGAGTACTAGCAGTCTCCCGCATATCACATCATAAATCTACTTAATTGGTCATAGAAAAAGTCTAGTTTGTTGATTAACGTAGTCACACTATTTAATCTAGACCATCGTACATAGCACCAACCGTTATTTATTCTCAACTCCGGTTGTCTAAACCAAGCTATCTTATTGGACGTCTATAATCTATCTACTATGCACCACATGTCACTAATATCACCAAACATCACGAACGACCGGTACTTCAAGACCATTTATAATCAGTCATGACAATGACATACGACACGACAAAACAAAACAATCACCGGATTTTACGTACCCAACATTCAGTTATACTCGATTATCCAAATCACCGTATAAACCGTTAAGAACTACCACATGTCATTAATACCACCAAACATACAAAAATTTCACCAACCGGTACTTCAAAACCCCGTACAACCAGTCACGACAAAATCATACGACACGACAAAACAATCATCTGATTTTACGTACCCAACATTCCGTTACTCGATCATCCAAATCACCGCATAAACCGTCAAGAGTTACCAACTTCACCAAATCTAGAAACCTTTATATCTTTCCATCTTTCCCCAAAGAATATTACCTCAATTGTCCTAAAACATTTATAAAAAAAAACCACTTATTTTTGCCTATAAATCATAAGAATAGACTTAAAAAGAGTCAAAAGTGCAATAACTATAAAAAGGGCTAAAAATTGAATTACAATTTACACAGTGTGCCAGTAGCAGCTAGCTCTAAAATCAGGCACACAGATTCTGCAGAAAAAGCAAAGCAAATTTCTGCAAATTCATAACAGTTGCCGATTTCTCTCTCAATTTCTTGTCTGAATTCACCAACACTTTGCAATCAAAACTTATCCATTCCAATTTCTTCAAACTTTTTTTTTCCTCTTTTTTATTTTTGGGTACGCATTCAGTAGTCTGCTCTGGCAGTTTTGTTGTGTGTTTTTGTCTCTATATATACGTGTAGCGGCCTTCATCGGGTGTGTAAACGCAAACGAGGTATCAATGATTCGATTCTCTGCTTTTTTATTGCAATGTAATTAGCTCTAATCCCGTTTAGTGTGTTTGATTTATTGGTTTGTCGTTTTGCATTCACACAGGTGGTTTTGTATCTGGAGTAGCTGTTTTGTGAGTCTTGAATTTGTTGGACTGTGAGAGGTACAAGCAAAACTCTTGCTCTTTTGGTTTTGGTTTTGTTTGATTGATGATTAGCTGAGCTCTTGCTGGTTTATGTGTTTGGAATTGGAATTCTGAGAGTTTTCAGTCTTTGTTGTTTTCCTTTTTCCAATTTATAAGCTGAAATACACAGTTTGCCTCGGTATAGCCCCAAAACTTTTTCTTGAAATGCAGTAAATCCTTTAGGATTAGGAGGATTAGGATCTGCACATTAAGAATTCTTTCCCTGAATCTCTGGTTGTGTTTCTCTCCTAAATTAAACAATTAGTTTTGGAATTTATTGAAAGAGGAGACATTTTGCATTTGGGGTTTTTGTGCTCTCCAGTTTCCAAAATTTTGACTAGGATCCATGGGAGAAACATAATCATGTTTTATGTCTCATGATTTTATTCTTGGTTTACTTTCAAAAGCGGTGATTACTGATCTGTCACTGAGTTTTTGTCATTGATGGTTTTTAAGATATTATCAAGAATATTTAAAACCAGCAAGTTCTTGTCGTTGTTAAGGATATAAATACAGGTATTGCAAGAGAAGTGAATTTGAGAAAAATTTGACACTTTTCGATTTGTCATCATCTGGAATTTTGAGCTGGAGGTGTTTTTCAGATGTAAAATAAAACCCTATCGATGTGTTTTAAGAAAATCAAGGGTTCGGCAGGGTTTTAATGGTCGATTGGGCCGAGTTTTTATATTTTGAAGCTTAATTATAAAGTAGTTTGGGGAAATAGGAAAGATTCAATTCTGATCATGCCACAGAATGTATTAAGTTTGCCTGGGTTGATTTCTCTGAGTCATGAACCTTTTCAGCTGTCTTTATTTGGATTCTTTTGTATCAGTCACGAGGTACATATGTTAGGTTCCTGTTACAAACTAAAGTAACGGTCATTTATGGATTGATTCGTGGGTATGGATGAGATACTGTCGTATTTGAATTATTGCATGAACTTATTTCCATATCATAGTTCACCTCTTCATTTTCCTTCTCCATGAAATGTTTTGTTTGATCTCATTCCTGAGTTCGTGGTCTCTATAGCTGTTTGTTCATCACGTAATTTCGTATTTGTATGATTTGTATCTTCTTTCAACTGGATTCACTAAAATTATTTTTCTTTCTCTGTATTTGTTTCAGAAAACTGTCTTTCTCTCAAATGGCGAACAATTCTCAATTCACAGGCTTGCAGGTATCATCCCTGAAATGCTTCACAAGAACTGTATAAGAAACAGTGGTTTCCTTTTATGTGCAAGATACTTCTTATATTGCTAAGCTTAATATTTCAAAGGATGAAAGAATAGATAATGTGAAGCTGCAGCAATGTCTTATTGATGAAATGTCTTAGATGTAGAACCATTGCCGAGTACTTGATTTATATGACAGTCACCTATTAGATTATATAAGTACGTAATGTGCCAAGGGGTAAGCACATATGATAATTGATTATGGGGGATTGTATTTTCATGAGGTTGCTTGTGCATGTGCTAACTCTTAAGTACTGAAGACTAGCGCACTTGTTAGTTGTTCTACACTAATATAATTAGCTAACCAAGTGTATATATGACAAACTAGTTGTGTTTATATCTTACTTTCTTAGTATTTTGGCATGACAAAAACACTAGCATCCTTTTTGTCTTGTTTCTTCTCTGAACTTTCAATGTTTGATTTCCTCTATACATGCTTAACCTAGCTTTTGTTTCTTTGGTTTGTCTTGTTTGACATTGACATTTGGAGAATAGCCACATCAGCCTCCTCTTCCGATTGGTCATGTGGTTCCTCCCCCCATGCCTATGCAGGTAAGGATTCCCTCACTCTAATATTAAACGAGGTGGTTTTGAGGGTTCTTGCAGTAATTAATACTTTCAATTGTGCTGCTTAGTTCCGTCCTGGAGCTCCTCCTCCGCCATCACAACAACCGTTTGTTCCAATGGCATCCCAGCAATTTCAGCAAATTGGACATTCAAATATGGGGATGCCTTCTCACCCTCCACAGTTTCAACAAGCAACTCCTCCACAGCCACAACCCCAAAGACCTGGTCATGTGGGGCCACCACTTCCACAAACGGATTTTCAACCTGTCAGGCCAATGATGTCTGCTCCAGCAAGACCGCAGATGCCTAACCACTTCATGCCTGGTTTTGGAGGTTCAGCTCCTGCACCATATGCTGTAAGTATCAATTATCCTTTTACACGGTTTATTAAGCTAACCACACTGCAAATATCTTACTAAGACTTACCTTATTATTTTAGTTATCCTCGACATCTATTGGTCAACAAAGTAATGTGGGCTCTACAATCCAACAGTCAATGCCCCAAACAAATATGCCCAGTTTTACAGCAGGAGGACAGTCGTGGTTTCCTACCGGAACTCAAATCGCGCCCGGGCCTATGCCTCCACAACAAGGCACAGGGCAAAATGTTGGTGCCGGACCGTGGTTTTCAACTGGAAACCCCAATGCTGTCTCCATTACCCCCTTGCAGCAGACTGGGGAGCCAAATGTTGTGCCTTTGCAGGCTCCCGAAAGGAATCAAAATGTACAATCAGACATGGCTTCTCAGCAAACTGGGGAAGTAAGCCCTGACAATGATCAGTTCAGTTAGAGATTTCTTGATATATGCTAGCAACATACAAATATGCACGTGTCAAGTGTGTGTGTGTGCACACTCACGTGCAGATATGACTTTTTAATTATTCTATTTATTTTTCATTTGCATGTTCTCATTGATAATTCTTTTGCTGTCAGGTAAAAACGACTAAACCAGAACATGTTGAAAAGGCTCCATCAGATTGGAAGATATACACTCGTAGTGGAAAGACGTATGTGATTACGAGCCTGTCTGATTATGGTTACATAAACCTCTGTCATATATCTTCATACCTGATTACCGTGCATAATATCTCTAATAACATATAAAAATTCAGCTAATCAGATCCATTGATCAATAAATGGAGATTGGCGATAGCTCAGTGATGCATTGAAATGTCATGTAAAAGATTCAGGATGTGATTATTTGTAGTACCTAAACCATTAACTGCTGCTGACTTGTGTTAATAGTTCATGTCTTAAATTGGTCTTCTTCCAGTTGTCACATCTCATAAATTGTTATGAACTCCAGATTTTATTACAACAATAAACTGAGGATGTCTTTGTGGGAGAAACCGTCAGAATTGATGACAGAAAACGAAGTGAGTTATACTTCAGCTTCTTCTTTTAATACCCTTTCACTCTCTATTCTTTTCTCGAATCAGAATACTGTGCATGTAATGTATATATATATATATAGGTGTGTGTGTGTGTGTGTGTGTGTGTGTGTATTCATTAATCTTGAAACTTATGCGTTGTTTTGGCAAAAGGCTGGTCAATATTTCATATCAGTGAATTATTAATTCTCTTCATTCGCAAGCAAATATCTGTCCCATGGATATGAACTTAGTTTCAGTTGCAAAGGTTGTTGCTTAACCAATACAAGATTTTTGCCAAGTCTTGACATGTTTAGTTGACTTCTCCTATCTGCAATCTGATAATTAGTTGGCTAGCAACACGAAAGTTTTAACAATTGTGGTTAATTTTCCAGCTCCACACTCCACTAATTCATTTTGCTTGGATTACAGAAAGCAGATGCTACCACTGACTGGAAAGAATGCACCACAACCGAGGGGAGAAAGTATGTAAATTATTGTTTTTAAGTGTTAACAGTACTTTGAACATACATTGGCTGCATTTTTTAACACTTGACTTTTATATTAGTTTTGAAATTTGTATTGCAATACTTTTATTTACAGATTCTGGTCTATTCTGCAGGTTTTACTATAATAAAGTTACAAGAACATCCAAGTGGAGAATGCCGGATGAAGTCAAGGTACTCAGTATCTGCTCAATCCTTATACAGATCTTAATTCTATAATATCATGAGTCATGACACACACTTTTGCTTAATTGGAAATGGTGTTTTTGTTTAGTTGGCGCGTGAACAAGCAAATAGGCGCCTCAGTGAAGAACCATCAACAATGAAGGACTTAGCTTGCGGGGCTTCAGCTGATATTACTGCCATGAAGGCATCAGATGTAAATGATACATCTGTCCCAGTAGAGAAAATGGTATCAAGCCCGGTTCCAGTAGCAAGTGGTGCTAATCCGGAACCTACAAAAACTTGTGGACCATCAAGTATACAAGACGAAGATGCAAATTTGAAATCAAGCAATACTGATTTGCATAGTCATCATGACTCTACCTCACCAGTTGACATTACCACGACCAGTCCTGCTGTTACACCAATGTATTGCACATAAATTTATATCTCTCCAGCTATAGTTGTGGCATTCAAACTATAACTATATCTTATAATATTTTCAAACCCATTTTGCAGGCAAACATCTGATGATGTAGTAGTGGAGGAACCAGAACCTTCATCTGCAAGTGCGGCTCAAACTGTAGAGGTATATAATTTAGATTCCTTTTGACATGTTTAATCTTTTTGGTCGTTATGGTTGTATGCGGTGAAAACGATATATGTCGTGTTTGAAGACTTCATGTAATGCATCGCTTCATTAAGTCTATTATGATGTAGCAGGAGGTTGATGCAAGCACAGGAGTTCCTGAAAGTGGAGATACCAATTCATCACAAGGGAGAAAAGTAGATAAAGAACCCTTGGTCTATGAGAGTAAAGAAGTAAGTTAGCTGTTCATATTTGTATTTACCTAGGATACTTACGGAGTTAAACTCATACAACCTTTGGTCTTTAAAAATTATATCGATCTCTCTGTAGTGGTTAATCATTAGACAGAGGGAACCCCCTGGACTCATTTGTAGTTTGGTTGCGCTAGGTGCTACTAGTTTTATTAAGTGTGCAAAGTACGATCGATTATATACTTTTACTAACTATTACATCATGCTTTCCATATCTATAATTTTTTCGTGTTAGGAGGCAAAGAGTGCCTTTAAAGCCCTACTGGAAGAGACAAATGTTAAATCCAACTGGAACTGGGATCAAGCAATGAAGGCTGTAATAAATGATCGTAGATATGCTGCCCTAAAATCTATTGGAGAGAAAAAGCAAGCTTTCAATGAGGTAATGACTACCCACCAAATAACGTTATTTTGATGAATACAATCTTCTTTCATTGTCATTTAACACCTACCGTTGCTTTCAAGTTCATAATGTATATGTTTGTGCGATGCTTTTCAGTTTGTTGTGCAAAAGAAGAAACAGGAAGCTGAGGAAAAACGTGCGAAACAGAAGAAAGCACGTGAAGATTTCATTGAAATGTTAGAAGTAAGTAGTTCTCTTTATTCTAGACGATATTCTTGTTACCTCTTTTTGGAATATTTTTTTTCATTAATTATATTCAATGATGTGCTAATAGGAATCGGAAGATATGACATCAACGACAAGATGGAGGTTTTTCTTTCTTCTTCTGATGACTTCCTGAATTCATTTACTGCCCAACTAAATAAATGCATTGTTAATCTTGCAGCAAAGCAGTATTTATGTTTGAAAACGATGAAAGGTTCCAAGCCATTGAAAGAGAGTTAGAGCGTGAGGACCTCTTTGCTGATTATTTGGAAGAGCTTAAGAAAAAGGTACTTATTGCTCTTTGCATAAAGCATAGTAATGGTACACTGTTTGGTTGTTAAATGTTATAACTAGTTTTGTATATTTTACTTTCAGAATATGGAAGATTTGTATCAAATTGTTGGTTATATTCATCACTTTTCTATATGCCTGTCCTGGGATTTCAATAATTTATTCTATAATCTTCTCTGGAATATTAGACCAAAAACTTGATGACTAGAAGAATCTATATCTTCACTCTGTTCTTTTCCTATCAGATCCAGAAGTTGTTTGATTGTGTAAGCCCTTCTGCAATAAAAAAACCAAACTTGAATGTTAAACTCTTGCTTGGTAGTATTGCTATGATGCTATCGTAAGGATGTATTTTGTCATCTTTTATCAGCTAATGACAGGATAATAGGTCTGATAGTTCGTTCTGCCGAAGTCATCACTTGTTCTTACTAAGTAAATCTTGTTTCTCACAAGGAGTTATGACTTAACAATGAATTTTAGTAATTATATGAATATCAAATTACTTGGATATAAGACATCTTCCATTTATATATTGTTTGTTATTTTAGGAGCGAGCAAAAGCTTTGGAGGAGCAGAAGCAACTTAGAACGGAATATTTTGAGTTCTTGAAGTCATGTGACTTTATAACGGTACTTTTAATTGTTTACCTATCCTTCTCTGTTTGCTGTTGTATGTTATGTTGGTATCATAATTCTTGTTGCTTCTTTACTCAGGCAAGTAGTCAATGGCGTAAAGTTCAAAATCGGTTAGAAGTTGATGATAGATGCTCTCGCCTTGAGAAAATAGAACGACTGGAACTTTTCCAAGTAATTCTAGCTTTTATGTCCCTGTGAAATTGTTCTACTTCTACAGAATGCATGTTGCACATATCTTTTTGAAGTTTTTTTGTTACCATTGTTGAGCTGGATTTTTTCAGGAGTATGTTCGGGACTTGGAAAAGGAAGAAGAGGAACAGAGGAAATTGAAAATGGTAACTTAGCTCATATCGCATTTGATACTCTTATGTGTTATTATATCGAAGTCATGAGATTGAATGCTGCTGTACTATTCTTTCAGTAAAGCACTAGCTTTGCTTTATGCATGCTATGCACCAAGCATTAGCTTTGAGCATGCTATGCACAATAGGTCCAGGCATTCTTGTGGCTTTACTTCTCAGTGTTCCATTAGTAAATTTGGTAATGATAATCCTTCTTATGTGCCACGAATATCTGTAATTGCCTCTCCTCTCACAACAAAATGTATGTTTGTTGAAACAGGAGGAACAGAGGAAAACAGAACGTAAAAATCGTGATGAATTTCGTAAGCTGCTGGAGGAGCATGTTGCTAATGGAGTAATTATCCACACGACTCCTTGGCGTGATTACTGCATGAAGGTTTGTTTCGGCTGTTTTGGGACATCAGATACAGGGAAATATTTCTCGTCATAACTTTATTATCTTTGATTTGGTTATAGGTTAGAGACACACCTGCATATGTAGCTGTATCGTCAAACACCGCTGGGTGTACACCAAAAGGGTTGTTTGATGATGTTATAGAGGACCTTCAGAAACAGGTAACAAACTGGAGACTTTATTCCTTATTGTTGTCAATAACTTCTTCATCCATTTATACACTAAGACGTGGAGGGAAATATATAGTATGAGAATTATTAATTCTCCTTGAATTGTTGACATGAAAAACTCTTGCACTGATAGTTATTCTGATTACTGAATTTCAGTACACAGAGGACAAGGAGCGCATTGAGGATGCATTAATGACTGAAAAGGTGTATATGTGGTTCCTTGTGGTGTTTCTTCTTCTTCTTGTTGTTTACCTGGCTTGATCAGTGAACCAACTCTGTTTTGATTGCAGATATCCGTATCAACTAGCTGGAGTGTTGAGGACTTCAAGGTTTCTCTTTCTAAGGAAATTAGCACGAAACCAATATCAGATATCAACTTGAAGGTACGCTCTTGCTCTCTTTAGTTTTGCAATTTTTGGATAGTGCACGTATTCCACTTCTCCTATATTTTCATTTCAGGAATTTTATAAATGTTTTCTTTCGCTCCAAATATGCACTATTGTAAACCATCTATCTGTTTTCTGCTATTTAAAAGCTGGTTGAATACAGAAGCAAAGTAGATGCCTATAGCTGTGGTTACACAACTTCATACTTCCAAAAATTTCACATTAGGAATATATTTTTATTAGATGCAGCACCATTATATATTGCCTCTTTGGTAAAATAGATACTAAAAGAAAACATTATAGATTATCTTGCTAAAATCTGGTATAAACTGCTGTATTGCAGATTGTATTTGACGAGTTACTGGAAAAAGCTAAGGAGAAAGAAGAAAAAGAAGCTAAGAAACGTAAACGCCTGGCTGACGAGGTTTATGAATTCTTATATAGTTCAAAGGTACTGTGACTTCTAAATCAGATTCCTCTCCATCACAATTTTATTAGTTTCTAATAGAACTCTTACTCCTAAGCAGGACATTTCAGCTTCTTCGAAGTGGGAAGATTGCAAACTGCTTGTTGATGAAAGGTGAACTGTCTACTTGATTATTTAATGAGTATCACAAGTATTTTTCTTTTTGAATTTCGCAAGTATCACAAGTATTAACATATGCAGGAATGTTTTACTTTTATTAGTTTAAAATAAATACTCTCTCTAAGTTAACTTTCCTGTTCGAGATGAGTATAGTTTGAATGTTTTTTGAATGGCTGTTTGTTTCTTTCTTCCCAGATATTGGGAATACAGAGTCATCTATATAAAAAAAAATCTTGTTTCATGAGGTTAACTAATCAATACTTGCTTTTCCACAGGTTTTCAGGGGAAGAAAGCTTTTTCCATGACATTTTCAATAAATTAGTCGATGAACTGAAAGAAAAGGAGAGGGAGAAGGAGAAGGAGAGGAAGCGGAAAGAGGAAAAGGTACGAGATTATGTCTTGAATGCACTAATTTGTTCATATTCAAACTCCCTGTTTTTATAAGTTGTTTAGTCATCTTCGACATGGACTCATGTTGGAAATGTGTGTGCAGGCAAAGAAGGAAAAGGAAAGAAAGGATAGAGAGAAGGAGAGGAGTAGGGACAGGAGAAGCAACAGTAGAAAGGATAAGGAAAAGGAAAAGGATAAGGATAAGCATAAGAAAGAAACGGACAGTGATAGATCTGATCCTCACGCTGTGGACGAGCATAGAAGATCAGGAGACAGGGATAGGAAACACCGTAGCAGGAGGCATAGGGATTCTCATGATAGCGCAAGTCTAGGAGAGGAGGAGCATGGCCGGTCAGGGTCACGAAGGCACAGCGAAGATTTAAAGAAGTCCAGACAGGTTTGTATCTTGCTATGTGTTTATTAGTATTTGAATGGTTAAAGGATATTTGCATAAAAGTTGCACCAAATAAATTTTCTCCACGTTTATTGCCAATTCTTTGTATGAGTACTAAGTGGATATGGCCTTTCGACGTGGCAGGGCGAGAGGCGATCTTCTGGAGCAGATTCCGGACACAAGAGAGACAATCGTGATCGTAGTGTAGAATCAAATAAGTCGAAAGAGGTTTCTTGCTTATTTCTAATATATTTATTATCTAAATTCTTTAGAATAATTGCATAAAAGTTACGTGAAATAAAATTGAACCACATGTGGGCAATTATTGCTTTTATTCAAGTACTAATTAGATGTATCTTTCACATGCAGGGTGAGAAACGACTGTCTTCTGAAGGGGATGATGGAAGTCATAGAAAGAGGCACAGGAGAGACAGCCGGGATCGTTCAACTAAGGATAAAGACAAAGAGGTGCGGAAAGACAGACGATTTGAATTTATCAATCGAATTCTTTAGGAATAATTGCATAAAAACTGCGCTAAGTAAATTTGAGCTACATTTGTGTAATCATTGCTTTTACTTGAGTACTAAGTAGATGCAATATTTCAACATGGCAGGGTGAGAAGCGAAAGTCTTCCGAAGAGCATTCTGGAAGCCACAGGAAGAGGCACAAGAGGGACAGCCGGGATCGATCGAGCAAGGATAAAGAGAAGGAGGTGCGGAAAGACAAAGAGGAAGAGCGCAGAGACAAGGAGGAGCGCAAAGAGGAGCAGAAGAGTCACGCGCAAGGCGATGATGGAGAGCGTCAGTAAAGCACCATCAGGTGTACATTTGACATACTGACTTAGCTTATACTTTGTCTATGTACATGGTTATAAGTCCATAATAGTTTTTTATTTAATCCCCTTAAACTTTACAAAAATTGAATCTTCTTACCAATTACCTCAATTACAATTGAAACTTTTATCATCTTGATCAACCTGCCTTTTATCTTTACGTCTTCATACTTGGATGTTTGTTGGTGGCTTAGCTATGTTAATCTTGTAGGTGCAATTTGGTTCGTTATGCATCTCTGCATCGTTCTTTAAGTGTAATTTGGTTCGTTATATATCTCAATGGCTTGATGACACATTGCGAACATAACTAAAATGACAACATGAGTTTATCAGAAAGAGAACATAGGGATTCTGGCAGATTACTACCATGTAGTAATATTCATTAAAAAGCAAATTCCTCCTATGTATTAGACTATTTGAGTATCTTTTAATAAACGCTTTACCCCCTTCGACTGACATTAATGTCGGAGTCCTAATTACCATTCTTCATACATTAGTATCCTCATAAGCATTGTGTTTTCTACCCAGTGTGACGTTCAGAATCTGGAAATCTTGTTTATTAAGCACCTGACTGTTTAGAATTGCCTGCACAAGCTGTTCTGTTCATGTGCAAATCGAGTCGACAAATCTGGCCTGTGCGCATAGATGATGCCTGTATGTTGATGTTACTGTGTTTGTAGAATTTCATTTTCGTATTGCTGTTGAGTGTTGATGAACTTTTGGCATATACTTTGTGTTTGCATGAAGGCAAATGATGTATGAGAATGAGATGGACACAGACAGCATTTGTGCTTTAATGATGAAATGAACTTCTGTCGTTTTTAAGGTAAGCCATGGTTATTGTTTATGATCTGATGATTACTGCTTAATTTTGCAGTTAGTTCGATTTAAACTTGCAAGTTTAGATTATAATTTGTTGCTTTTTTTTTTTGTGATCTTGTAATCTTGTGAATTTAGTTTGTAAATGCAAGCCAAATAGCCAAACTGAAGCTTACAATAAAATTATACGTGACATAAGGACAAACCAGTCCCTAGCCAAAGTAACATACTACTCCCTCCGTCCCACAAAACATTACTCATTAAGGTTAACGCGTAATTTAATAAAACAATTTAAAAACTTAAAATAAT
Organism: Plantago coronopus; assembly: GCA_036897195.1. Classification (NCBI taxonomy): domain Eukaryota; kingdom Viridiplantae; phylum Streptophyta; class Magnoliopsida; order Lamiales; family Plantaginaceae; genus Plantago; species Plantago coronopus. The sequence goes on from JAYMSL010000125.1 coordinate 27,699, forward strand.
GGTGTAAAAATGAAAAAGTAAGTGGAGTAAGGTTACTTTTTGATAATTTGTATTGATGTTAAAATAATATTTTAGTGTGTATAATAGATTCCTTATTTGGTAATAGATAATGTTTTGTGGGACATTTAAAAATAGAAAGCGGGTAAAATTTTGTGGTACGGAGGAGGGAGTAGTATGTTACTACAATTGATACATCACGTAAAAATGTGTGCTCAAAATTAGTCAAGACTCAAGAGACCAGTCCTTAACTTGCGTTACTAAACTTTAATTAATAAGTTAGTGTAATTAACATATTATTAACCTCTAATTAAATAGGGGTACAATTGTCAAAATTTTATAGATCATTCGTTTTTCTTAATCATCTTTTATGTGTATAAAGTTTTGAGAAAAACGTAATTTAAAAAAAAAAACTTGAAAATGGTGTGTATCAGTGTTTTTTGATGCATCGTCAATGCTTATCTTAGTGTATTGTCGTATTATGTAGTGTATCTCGCAAATCGTAATTCTACATATAATGTATCCCGAAATTTTAGATATGTTTGTCCGAATTCAATCTTTAATCGTTTGTAAAAATCACCACTTTCTCGAATGTGAATAAAAATTGTATTTTCTGCCCATGATTTTTGTAAAGTGTACGGCAAACTCATCGTATTTTCTTTTATTTTTCGAAAAATAAAATAAAAATGATATTTTTCCCGCCAATAAAGGCCAATTTGAGTTTGCCGCCATAACTAATACCCTTTCTTCTTCTTCTTCTTAAAGCCAAAGAGTCCAATTCCCAAATGCACAATCAAATCTTCACCAGAGAAAACCAACCACAAAAATGGCGAAGAAGAACCAGAAGAGCTACTGGCTACTCAAAACAGAGCCCTCAGAATGGTCCTGGTCCGACCAAGCCGCCAACGGGGGCGTATCCAAATGGGACGGAGTGAAGAACAAGCAAGCCCAGAAGTACATGAAGTCGATGCGTGTTGGCGACCTCTGCTTCTTCTACCACTCCGGGAGCAAGTCCCGCCAGGTTGTCGGCGTCGTGGAGGTGACGCGCGAGTGGTACGACGAGGAGGAAGCGGTGGACGTGAAGGCGGTGGGAGAGATGAAGAGTGCGGTAGGGCTGGCGGAGATGAAGAAGGAGCTGAAGGGGTTTGGGGAGTTTGCGCTGTTTCGGCAGTCGAGGTTGTCGGTTTTGCCGGTGGAGGAGGGGATCTGGGAGAAAGTGTGTGAGATGGGTGGAGGGTATGATGAGGCTGAGGAGGGTGGTGATACTGGTGGTGATCGGGAGTAGGCGTAGCGTTTGTAGGCGAGGTGTTTGATGTTTTGTGTCAATGAAGATGATGGGATTGTAAATGCGAATTCACATTTCAGTGATTAGTGACTTTTGTTAGGGCCGGGCGTGTGTTCTTTTGATTTCGATGCTGATTAGATACGCCCCTAGCATCTCATAAACCTTAGTCATTAGATAACGCCGTTTTGTTTGGGGCAGTTCGATGTTTTGTGTAATTTGGCTGTAAATTATTAATCAAATAGTGACTATTTCCCTAGTGATCAATAGTTTCTCGTATATTTTCACCTCAATAGTATCATCGAGAAACTCACAAATCAACACATAATATTTTCACCGCAACATATCTTCTTCGTTTGTTGGTGGTAACTGAATACATGAATCAACAAGCTTCTTGCGAATCTAGAGGTGTTGACGGGGAGTAGGCGTAGCGTTTGTAGGCGAGGTGTTTGATGTTTTGTGTCAATGAAGATGATGGGGCTGTAAATGAGAATTCACATTTCAGTGATTAGTGACTTTTGTTAGGGCGTGTGTTCTTTTGATTTCGATGGGTGATTACTAACGCACTTAGCATCTCATAAACCTTAGATGCCATTTTGTTTGGAGCAGTTCGAGCTTTTGTGTAATTTGGCTGTAAATTATTAATCGATAGTGATTAATTCGCTAGTGAACTAGTGGTCACTAGTTTTTCATGTTCTACTTGGTATATTTTCACCAAAATAGTATCATCGAAAAACTCACAAATCAACACATGATATTTTCACCGCTACCATATATTCTTCGCTTGTTGGTGGTGACTGAATACATGAATCAACAAGCTTCTTGCGAATCAGTCTCACATGTGTTCGTGTTGATGTAATTCTGAAATGTAACGTACCGATTCCTAGGGCTCGTAGTTGATTCCTCTGTTACTTACTCTGCTTCGATTACCAGTGTATGTCCTCTAATACTAGTACTACATTTCAGCTGTACACATTGACAGCAACAATTTGAACATCTATGCAGTCTCTTTTTCAATTTTCTTCTATCTTTCTAGGTTTTATCTGCTACTCATTTTTTGCAGTAGTTTTTTTCTTCCAATAAAGCTGAGCTTTACCTCATTTCATAGACAATTAAGGAGGCTTGAAAGAGCCGGAGTACAACAGGAAGTGTGCATGTGAAAAATGTGGCCAAAGTTCACATTTCCCGCTGTTCAAATCAACGTTCCTTTGATCTTACGAGTCGATTAATGTAGTCTGCTGTAGCATTTTTTGTTCGCGATGGCAATTAGCGCGCGTGAATGTCTAGGGTTTTGCGGACAGAGCAGGATAATCTCCCCAACGAACTAAACATAAGTAAAATCCAGAGCTGCAGTTTCACATCTTACATGTAATGAAAACTGCTTTAGTTAAAGCAGATCTATGTAATAAATAGAGGTGTTAATATCTCTATAGTAATTAGTAAATTCTAATACATAACTTCTTTCAAATGCACTATATATAAGTAACACTCAATCCACTGTATTCACAAATCACAACAAACAGTTCACAAAAAAGTATCGAACATTATAAAGTTTGACAGATACCAGAAAACGATGAAGTTCGCAGTTGGCTCCCTTGTGATCTTTACCGTGCTTTCAGCTACGGTGGCAATGATTCCCTGCGGCGCTAGCATGGCAGAATCTCCAAACTCGATTGGTGACTACGAGCTTATTAAGAACCTGCATGAACACGAGGTTGTGGCGTGTGCAATGTTTGCAGTGAGACAGTATAACAAAGAGAAGAATGGGACTATGGTGCTCATCAAATTGCTGAGTGGAGGGAAACAAGTGGTTTCTGGAATAAACTACAAGCTCGATTTGGAAGTGAGAAACGCGGGTCTTATACTGCCCTACGAAGCGATTGTGCATGAAATTCCAGAGAAGAAACAGAAGAAACTGATTTCTTTCAATCTTATCAATTAATGTTTGAAGTTTCATGGTTCTGTTTTCTGTTACATGAAGAATTGAGATCTATTTGAGTACTATGTAATACATTAGTTGAAATAAATTTCCAGGTTTCGTGTCTGTCATGAAATATACTCGTTTCTGTTTAGGCGATGCGATATGAGTAAAATGTCTAGTTTGGCATATTGAGCTTGATAATCAGTGATGACGACTGCCTGGAGGACGAGCCTCGATGCAGAAAAGCGTTAACAGAAGAAAGACAACTAAAGGAGATGACGGAAAATACAGAAAAGAAACAAGAAGGTAAGACATTTATCAGCAAGAATCACTGCATAAAAATCAAACCTTACTAAGACGAACAAGAGCAGTTTTACCAAACGAGGTATTTGGGATGTTTTGGAGTGCTCGAAACACAAACACCCTTCTACCAAACGGTTCCTACTACACCTAAAACGAAACAATGACTAGGACACCAAACTGTAGCTACTTAATATTCTAGCTACAATCCGCATGCTTGTCAATTGTAGCTACTTAATATTCTAGCTACAATCCACATGCTTGTCCTGAGCCAGACATCAAACTAGTACTACTTATATTTCATACTAAAACAAGAGACTTAAATAGTAAAATAAACAGAGCTAAAAACTTCAATTCTTCAGACAAATCTCCACCAATTCCTTGGCAACTTCATCAAGCTCTTGATCTTTGTTTGTCCTGATTTTGTCCCTCATCTCACTGGCCCTTTTCCTCACAACTTCTCCACTCTCTTCAACCACCACTTGCTTAATAACTTCAGCAATCGTTTCCCGACAAAGCTTCCCGTTTTCATTTTTAACAACCTCTATCCCGATTCCAAGTTCCTCGACCAGTCTTGCATTAATCGGTTGGTCGAGGCTCATCGGAACAGCTACAATTGGTACACCAATTGTCATACTCTCCAAAACCGAGTTCCAGCCACAATGACTAACAAAACCTCCAATGTTCTCATGCCCGAGAATCTTCGCCTGCGGGGCCCAACCGACAACGATCTTGCCCCTACTGCCAACCCTGTCAAGAAACCCGTCCGGGAGTGTTTTCTCCAACATAGCTTCCCCATCTTGGCCTCTAGGAAACCTAACAACCCATATGAAGTTCACATTGCTAAGCTCTAAACCATAAGCAACCTCATCAAAGTCTTCTTTCGAGAGAAAGTACTCACTCCCGAATGACACGAAAACAGTCGATTTCTTCCCTTTAGTCTCCAGCCACGACGCGATATCTTGGTCCAACTGAACATGGCTCGTATCCTCGACCAAACAACCAACAGCAACGTACTTTCTCCCAACCAATTCACTGACATAATCAGTGTACTTACCATCAACTACCCTAGACCCTTTGATCAACACAATCTTACAAGACTTCTCCGCGCCAGCGAGGAACATCTCCTTCTCCTCCGGCTCAGCTTCCACTAACCTTTGCAACTTACTCGACTCATAACCACGAAAGTAAATCTTCTCGTACGGGAACTCAACCCCCGGCTTCTTATAACAGTGAAACATAAGCGACGTCATAGTCGAGCTACTAGTAACAAACTCAACCGCCGGGATGTTCTGCTCCTCCGCAATAACCGGTGCCCACGGCTGGAGAAAGTCGTATATAAGCAAGTGGGGCTTGAGTTCCTCCAAGATAGACGCAAAAGTGGGCGCCGATAGGTCCAGCGCTTCCTTCAGCTTCCCCATCAGGTGCTGTGGGAGGCCATTGGTTGTCTGGAGCTCTGGAGGGAGGTCAGGAAAGGTCGGCAACGTGAGGGGCACGAGGACGATGGAATCGGAGAGGTTTTCGGGGATTTTGTTCTCAATGCAACGGAGGTTAGCTGTGGTGGAGCAAAGATAGATGGTGAAGTTTCTTGTGGTGAGCTTTTTGGCCAGTTCCAAGTAGGGGGTTATGTGACCATAACCTAACCATGGGAACATCACAACACTTATGGTTTCTTTTGAATTCATCATCCTCAAACTTACTTGATCTTTTCACTGTTAAAAAAAATTCTGCTGTTCTTCTCCAAGAATCAATGGATACTGTTTTATATAGTGAAGGATCAATAACAAGCAATGGTGTTTAACTTGGTATGTATCATTTTTGAAGATTGCATGGTTTGAAATTTCCATAATGGAATAGTAAAAAGGGAGGAAAATAGTATATATCTATATTCTGGTTTCTGCAATAAAGTGAAAGATATTGTTTTTTTCCAAACTTGATAAAAATATTTCGATTTATGAAGCTGAGATTCAAGATTTCTCAAGATTTCATCAATAGTTTTTCACGTTTTAGACTTTAAAGTATTTCGTGTGATATTGATATACTTTGGATCTCAAATCAACATACTCTGAAAATTTCTCATGAGTCACCAACTTTCCAAACAGAGGATATATCCGATAGAACCCTTAATTTCAGTCGAATCCGGCATAGATAATAAACCGACCAAACACCGGTTAAATCCCGATTTAACTCTTTTTGAAGGTGACCAGTGTAGGCCCCGTTCCTACTTTTAAAACATAACGGGTAGTAATCACACTATAACAAGTCTAAAAGCAGGGGCGGATACAGGGCGGGACGAGAGGTGGCGATCGCCCCACCCAAATTTTCAAATTTGTATCTTTTACCATTTAACTTTTGAAGATTTTGGGATTTCGTCCCATCTAAATTTCTAAATTACATATTCTACCATTGAACTTTTAAAAAGTTTGGCATTTCGCCCACGCTACTTTCAAAAGTAATATTTTCCTCCGACTTCTAATTATGACTTCGCTCCTGTCTAAAAGTTTATCAATAAATCAATGCATCAGTTAAACGTTATACCATGTAAATTGTAACACGAGTTAAGTTCTATTTCATTTAGTTTAGAATTATTAACTGATCAAAACGGAATTGAACTGAATTATAAATTTGAATAAACAAATTTAACCCGAAGTGAACTAAACTGGATTTACGAGAAAATTACGCATTTTAAACTTGAATTGAGATTTGAGAACAACAAACACTAATCAACCTAAATAACCGGGAAATTTGAATTTACTTGAATTATTGTAATAGGGCTAATTTCATTTTACCGCATTATTCAAAGCTGAGAACCCAAGAGCCGCCCCGTCACAAAATCAGTTCCGGCGAGAATTCCGCCGGCGAAATGCTTAGACTGCCAATTCAGATCTCATTTCGTAAACCACAGCTAAGAACTACTCTAAATCGTTCCTCTATCCGGTCGAGTCTTCGTTTCAGAACATTTTCGTCTTCGTCTTCAGATTACTCTAACCAGTCACGCGGTGGCCTTCCTCGTTTCTTCTCTGAAAATCTTCCCGTCTCAAAGGTACATTTATCATTGGAGCGAGCTCATTGTCCTTTTTACCGCTGTTATGCATATGTGATTATGGTTTGGGTTTGCTGTGGTAGTTGCAGTCTAAGTGTTTGATGATTTGCAGGGTGGTGTTGTGCGTGTTGATGGTGATGAATTCTGGCATATGACTAAGGTTCTGAGGCTTGGCGTCAATGATAGGTAGTGTGGCTTACTGGCTTCTGTTTAGCTAGTAATATTGATGAAACAGTTTTGTTCCTGATTTGAATAATGAGAGTATTTATGATATACGATTGGGAGTTCATGAAGAGCTTTAGTAGTGGATAATGCGATGATTGTCCGATTTGTGATGGCTTCAACTTACTTTGAAAGAAAGTTGGTAAAGTGGCTTATAACTAAGATGATTTGTGGAGTGTTCGCAGAAACTGCTCATGTGATGTTTCTTGAATTCAGTTTATTGCAACTTGAGAGAATTGAAAGATTCAAACAATTTAAGTGGTTGATTCCATTTCCTCGAGAATTAAGATACAAGTTGTTTCGTTTAAGTGTTTGCAAAAAGCCACTAAGTTCTGTGTTTGGTTCATTACTAGTATATGATTGGGATTTCGTGATTAGCTAACATGCTTTCAAGAGACTGTATAAGATAATCCGGGTTGTTTTATCTGAAGGATATGACCGTATTTCTTATATGCTTAGCGAATCTCATTTGCATCTTTATGTTATTTGAAATGTTTGAGTGATTTTTGATTTTACAAGGGTAGAGCTATTTAATGGGAAGGGAGGTTTAGTTGAAGGTCGTATACAAGAGGCTGATCGTGCAGGAGTAGACATAGAAGCGATTGAGGACTCAAAACTAGCGTCTCCGCCAACTACACAATGGCATGTATTTGCTGCTTTTGGTGCGTATGAAAGAATTCAGTTCTTTTCCTTTAAAATGCATTTTAAAGATTGTTGAGCATTGTCTAAATCATTTAACTTGTTTTCGTTAAGGTACCCTTAAGGGAGGTCGCGCTGATTGGCTAGTGGAGAAATGCACTGTATGCCTTTCTGTTATTTGTGATAGTAATCTCCCTGTTTATAACTCAAATATGAGCACTCACTTTTCTTTCTTCCACCTGTGTATCTCAGGAGCTAGGAGCCTCCTCCTTGACGCCTCTATTAACTGAGCGTTCTCAGTCAATATCTGATAATCGTGTGGACAGGCTGCAACGAGTTGTTCTTGCAGCGACAAAACAATGTAATAAGTTTATCCATACACCTGCATTTTTCTCTTTCCTGACCTGATTTAAACTTTTTGATTCTCTTCCAATGATGTTATTCTTATAGGCCAGCGCTTACATGAGATGACATTGAAGCCTGCTGTTGCAGTGGATAAACTTTTACCTTTTGTAAGAAGAGCTATTCACCATATTAATTGGTTCCTTATCTGCTTGTAACTTGGCCTGATATTTCTCTAATCTGCCCCCTTACCTATATACTTCACCCGCGTTTTCCACAGATTAGTCGGTCGAGATTATCTTTTGTGGCTGCAGCAGAAGGTGCCCCAGTTTTGAGGACATTGAGTTCTACAAAGAAAGAACCTGATGGAGTCCTGATAGTTGGACCAGAAGGAGGTTAGTCACCACCTTATACCCTCATTAACCAACCACCTATTAAGGTAGTGTTTCAAAGCGGCGACCAGCCAAATTTTAAGGTTGCGTTATCACTTGATTTCATTTACAATGCTGGTCACCTACAATTAAATGTACATGGCATGTTTGTATCATGTTCTAGATTTCAGTGACAAGGAGCTGAAGTCCATAATGGAGGCAGGAGCAATTACTGTTGGCCTTGGCCCACACCGCCTTCGTGTTGAAACAGCTACGATGGCTCTCCTTTCAACACTGATGCTATGGTCTGACTCCCAGGACAATCTTAACCATTAGCTACCCTTCAGGCATGTGTTTCTGCTCCTTAAATAGTCAAACCATCAATTTTGAATCTTTTTTGCACGCAACTGTAATCCTTCCAAAGTTTCATGACTCATGTCATGTGATATACATGTCTTTTAATTCCTCACAAGTAAAGATATGCAGGGGCGTGGCCCTAAAATTGAGAATTATAATTCACCCCAATCTCAAACGGCATAGAAAATATATAGTAGTTCTCAACACATGTAAAAACATATAATATTGATTCCGTGCCATCAGTCGGATGGACACATCCAATCGTGCCACGTCCGCCCTGAATATATGATCAGGGCAATCAGTACTCTAGAACTAGTTGTTACAAATGCCTGTCCTTTCTAGTAGCAGTAACTGACATTTTGTTCAATGAAGGGAAAGTTCAACCAGGGAAGGTTTATGTGGGTGGTCCAAGTATTAAGCAAAATTCTCTTAAATAACTTAACTAATCTCCAAAGATAGAAGTGAAGAGAATCTCTCTCTTTTTGATTAGCCAGTCAGGAATTCCAGCTTTGTCTTTGTTTCCACACATAACTGTCTGGTCTATTACTTGCAGTGATTATGACATAATCAGTTGACTTAGCTTCCCACAGATGTACGGTATCCTTTTTTAATGTCTTTTAATTAATAATTAGTAACAATAATAATAATAATAATAATAATAATAATAATAATAATAATAATAATAATAATAATAATGTCCGACTCAATTGTGTTCTGAGTATTTCCATTGCTATCTAAGAGTAGAATTCGGATCTAAGTAAAGTGATAAACATGTTTAATTTTAGCATTTTATGCCCCTTTTCTTTTTCTGTTCTTGTTTAAAGAGAAACTCTGAACATATTGAAGGGGAGATGAGAAATTTTGTTCGATGTCTTTTGGTTCAAAACTAGAGACAAGTATTGAGAACAACACACCCATAGACCCCGTTTTCCAGGTCACTTTATTTAAAGATTTCAAATGTCATAACTAATTCCTGTAGTCTGTTGGTGATTTTAGTGTCATCAATTCATTTTAGTCGTAATGAGATTGACTAGAGATCAATGCAACATCACGTTAAGCTCGGTCACAAGTTCGGGTAGT
>JAYMSL010000126.1:0-37200 GCA_036897195.1 Plantago coronopus
GTGGATTTCGATTCAGAATTTTTCAAATAATAATGTCTATGCCTTTACGGCTCGGGTTGTTTCAGATCAAATCATTTCGATCGGGTCTAGACTTTTACACACTAAAGCACTTCACTAAATTTTGAGAATCACAGTTGAGCTGAAAATAATTCATATCATATCAGTTTCTGGTCACTCAATTAGGGACAGTTCTGATTGATGATTTCGTCGGGACAAACCTATTTCAGTTCAATCCGAGTTTGGATTGGGTTTCAAGTTAAATTCGGGTTGTTCAAGAATCAAATTCAGGTCTCACAGACTGGGTCAATTTTACAAGATCATACTCCACTGATCATGTTGGGAAAACTACTCTTAGCTCATAAACCGAATGTGACTATTATTTTTTTTTTTTGAAACGGCAAAGGGGTGACTCGAACCCCCGACCTATTATTAATAACCTACCATATTGATTTTTCATTTATCACATACACTAAAATTTACAATAGCAGAAAAATGTACCACTGCCGACTAAGCCAACGAGTTACACTACTCATAAGCTACGGAGTTACACATGGGTTGAGAGTTGACAATTGTAGAAAAATGTACCACTACCATTCGAGATACTTGCAGCTTTCAGAAAATAAAACCGAACAGGTCTTTAATAGTCACCTATAAAACGTCATAAACTGAACTTGTAACACCTTGCCGTCAAACCAAACCAGGAAGTTGGCAACTGTCATGACCTAATGCTAAGTCCTAACAAATAAACGCCTAATAATGCAGTGGTAACTAGGATCAAGAACCCACGAAAAGATGAACCGTAAATGACAACTGGCTACGCTACTGAAAATGTACATCTCAAACGAACCTAATCCCGTTATAACATGTATGGAAACCGAAAGGTGAGACAAGTTGTGGGGAGATACGACTTTACAAAAATGCAGGGCGAAACTTTGGATCACTCAGATTCACATTCATCATGATGTATGTCACCTTGAAGGAGTTTCTGATGGCTGACTATTCAAGGCAGAGCTCGAAGGAATTGCTGGTAAGGCACCATTTTCTTGAGAAGTTGATCCACCCCACTTTGTCTCGGTATCTGAAGGCTCTATCACATGAACAGCACCATCTGTCATGCCAAGTGCAAATTGATTCGGATCTGACGGGTGTGCAGCAATTACCATAGGGTGGGTGTTTCCATTGCTGCAGAAGAATAGTAAAAGATGAATCATAAAACAGCTTTTTATAATATTACAATCAACAAAAAAAGTTTATATACCTATCAATGATTAAATATAAATGATGTACACTTAAATAGCAGATAATATTTCCACACATCATACCTAGAGACTGGTGAAGATATATATGCAGAAGCTGCAATCCTGCAACGAAGGCTCAAGTTTTCAGCGTCAAAGATCCCAACAGCACCGTCACAGAATCCAGTGAATATCATGAGGCCATCACATGAGTATATAGCACTTGAAATAGGAGCTGAAAGAGAATCCCTCGGATGCCACTGCAATAGATTTTAAAAAAATTATGGTAAATATTCTGGGGAAAGGACTTTCACAGCAGAAAGAGCACACAACAATAGCCCTTGTAACTTTGTAGTGTCAACAGTGGTTCAAGCCAGGGCGTAGGTTTTGGTGTTTATTTAGTACTTTGAAACAGTTTGCTATTCATAAAAAAATTTGAAGAGTCAACACGAGTTCATTCTCTTGAAAGATGATACCAATTTATTTCCATTAAAGTAACTTCTATAGCAGATTTAATTATAAATGTCTGCATAACCAGAAAAATTGGTCCAAATAACAAATAGCAGTATAGAACAACAATATGCAAGAAACTCACCGAACGTAAGCACTCAAGTTGAGAATCATAGATAGCAATTTGGCTTTCATGAACCACCAATACATGGGCTTGATTGTTATGAAACTGAACTCTAGTTTCTCCAGTGAGTGGAGTAGAATGACCAGGAGGTGCCTGAATGGGCCTTGACTTTTTCTTCTCCCATCCGTCAATGCTCCAGACACACAGCTTTAACAAGCATTGCGAGACCATATCAGCATCCAGTTATTCATAAATATCTCGGGGTGCAACAAAATTAAAAAGATTGTACATCTGAATAGTATATTTATGAAATACCTGTGCATCAGCACCAGATGATACCAAAATGTTTAAACTTTGCGAAAAAGCAAGTCCTGAGATCCGCTTTTGGTGACCCTTGAGTTTGCTTTTCACCTACTCCAGTGAGAAGGTTGCGATTATGCAATAGAAAGACAACAAAATCGAGTGACTGAATTCAGACGAGTAAAAATTGGCATAACGTGAAACTGCATCAACCACAAGGTACAAAGACAAGGACGGATTTGGTGTGATCAAAGGACAAAAAGTGCCAACACTGATAGTACTTGCAGGTCATATTCGAAAGCAGATTATCATTTCAACAGCCTCTAGAGCATTCAAAATATATTGAAAATGATTTATCAGGTTTATGCAGAACATAGACATACAAGCTCCAGTAAAGGCCCCTTCTCATGAATAAGACTACCAATAACCAGAAACATACCTCATCAACCCTGACATTGTAGATTTGTATCGTTGAGTCCTCCATCCCAATAGCAATTATGTTATTATCCTGAGGATGAAATGCCAGAAATGTTGCAGCAGGTGGAGGCGGCATAAATGTTGTCATAACCTGAAACATACATATAAAGAGATTTACATAAAAATGTATCAAGTATCAACTATCAGATCTGCAAATGATAGAAATCATCCCAGACCAAAATGAAGACAATTTATTTTTACGAATTTTGAAGTAAAGACAAACCTTAAAGGTCATCATATTGAACAAGGAGACTTTTCCTCCAGACGCAGACATGACATAAGAATCATTCTTAGACAGAGCAATACATGCAACTGACTCTTCAGCTGGTTTGCCATCAGTCAAGTCATTGGACATGACAGCCCCATTAGTAGGCTGCCATAACTGTGGCACACTCGAGGCAGACGACTGAAAACGTGAAATTATTGTCAGTTCGAACAGACTTGATAACTACATTGATTGATAACACATGCAAAAATAAACGAGCAAGCCAGTATAAGACCTTCCCAGAAGGATTACGATCACTTCGTTGCCACTTCCACAACTTATGTACAGCATTAGTGGCTAGAGCTAAAACAGCTAACCCAGAATTTGTGTACAGAAGCCGCACCACCTGCAAAACACAGCAAGTATCAACCAAATATTCCTCAGTAGAAAGGATAATGGCTAGCAACTAGACTCTTATGCGAAGACATACTTTGCTAGCTGTGAGAGGATCAGGCAACTTCAGAGTCCTTAGTTGAGATGCATCTGTAATATCAGGGAATTTCCAGGATTTCATTTTGTCATTGGTATTATCAATAACTCTTGGTTTTACATCAGCTACTCTACTGCTTTCCATAGTGCCCTGAAAAAAAAATCAAGACAAGTAAGCAAAACCCTAAGATTATTACAAAACTTGACAAAAATTTAGTCACGCCAAGATTGGGAGAAAAAGAAGAAGATATAGCAGTACCAGATTGCCAAGGGACATAGACTGTGCCATTCTCTCAGCCCGTACATTTCTCTCAGCTTGTTCAAGCATGGGCATGGGGGACATTGAAGCAGAAGCATTACCAATCTGGCCTAGTCCACCAGCAATTGTAGGCTGCAGCACATGATCGCAGATATACAGATACATGTGAAAATTGAAGGACACAGAAAAACACATAAAATGCAAATGAGAAGATAAATTACTTCATCAAACAGTAAAAGCAACTTACTTTCACATTCACTGCCTCAGAAAACCCACGAGCTCCATCAAATGCCCTATTCTCCAGCATCCTTAACATGCGCTGCCCATCAGCATTTGCCAAGATCTTAATTCCATTTTCACTTGTTGTAACAGCGAGTAAAGAGCCTTCTTTGTTAAATCTTAACCTAGGGCTTGCCTGCAAGATAGATGCAATAAAAATTGTAGGATCCCTTAAAAAGTCAAGATAATAATACTAAGCTGATTTCATTTCATTCGGAAATACTAACAGGAAGTCCTCCATCCCCATCAGTGTAAGTGAGCATGTTAGTATTATCCATATCCCAAAACTTTATCTGGAACTCATCGCCAGCAGCTAAGAAACGGTTTCTTGTTGTGTCAAACTGCACAACTCCTAAAGAACGCTTCCGGAAGCCAGAGAATGTCCTCTTGATAGCTCCTTCACTCTCATTCCACTCAACAAGATGAGATTCACCTTCTTTGCTGGTTCCACAAGAGAAAAGTCTGAAAGGAACATGAAAAAGGATCAATAGGGTTTAACTTAAAATTGTGGACAATCATGCATAGATACTTTGAATATGGGAGCATGTCAACAGCATGAGCTGTGCCCATGAAGTCAGAGTGAAAGAACGAACCGTAATTTGAGAGAGGACGGGCTATCAAAAAGAATACAAAATTCACGAAGTCAAGAAACCACTGGATTTCATTTAAAGCTGTTACAGACTTTACAGTTCCTTAGTTAATGCATATTTTCTTTTTAAAGGTCAGGAAATCGAACACCAAGGGACTGTCCTGTTTATACATTCTTGATTCAGTATTCTATTGAAAAAGAGAATAATGGAACTTGGTAAAGAAGGAGAGCCGTGGGTAGGTGTCAAATCATTTCATAGGCGTTAATAAAATTTTAAATTATAGGGACAAAATGTATCTACAGTAAGTGTCAGAACACTAGCATAATCCCGAGAACTCATATTATACATGAATTTAGGCAAATAAAATAGAACTGGAGACAAAAAGACCAACAAATCAGTTCTCTTATTCTTAACATGACCCAACAAACAAAATTCTCGCATGTATTAGCCAGACGTGAAACAAAGAAGCCAAACAACTATTTCAGCCTGAAATAAAATGATAAATTGGGCAGGCTGATTTAGTCAAATGGAACAGGATCCCTGAAATATGAGGGAGGAGTTACGGTGTGCGATATTTGGAACCTATGTAACAAGAATCACTAAACTTCAACAGCAGGCAATATATGCATCCCACGAATCTAATTATTCAAATCCACCAGAAACAGATGTTGGAATGCACAAGAAGAGAGCTAAACAATAAAAGCGAAAATCTACCACTCATGGGTACCCATAAATTAATCAAGTTCTGCTTCTACAATAGACCTCGTCAAGGTCCACACTGATGGCGCAACAGCTATTTACAAGGTTAAGCAGCTGAAAATACTTGCCACCAAACAGAGATATAGTGATATGAAACTTGAGGTCATTGAAAAACAATGCTAGTTTACTAACGGATCTGACGTGCAATAATAGAATCATGAAGCTATATTGACCAGCAACAACATGCTACATGGAAGATAATACTAAACAGCAAAAGATTCTGAAAGAACCTTGTCCCATCAGCACTGTAAGCCATTGTTGTACACCAAAGTCCCGGGGCGTCGTAATCCACTCTTGATCCCAATGAATCATAAAGCCACGCTTTTATTTTCCCATCAATTGCAGTAGAAAAGATAAACTGCAGAAATAATTTCATAAGACTACCCTGTGTGCCTTTTAAGTGAAACCTAACAAAAAAGTCCTGAAATTGATAAACGGAAACTATCTAAAACGTAATATGGAACTCACCTGAATATTCTCTTTATAATGAGGACATACAGAATATACAGGAGCTTCATGACCTTCAAATGTATATGCCTCCGACCAGCAACAGCATCCCAAACCTGTAATAAAATTTCCAAATTAAAAGGCAAAACACAAACATAGCAGGACATCATGAAGCTGAAATCAACTGATACCTTAATCGTCTTGTCATCCCCACATGTAACAATGCACAACTGCTTATTTGGGTGAGCGAAGGCAATATCATTAACACCTCCAGTATGAGCATCAATCTGCACTTATGAAAAGTATATTACCATCCGAATTCCATACAATCATTCATAAATACTACATATGTTTGCTTGTATACAAGGATAGTATATTTATACAGATGAACATAATACACATGCACACCAACAGATAGCATGTGCATCTTTAAACAAGGAGGCATGGAAGCATATACACCAAAGCAAGCATGCACACGAGCACACACGGGCGCAAGGATTCAAGACATTTACCTCTAAGTGCTGTCTTAACTCTCCAGCAGGATTATATGTATATATCTGAACAATGTGCTTAGAGAAAGCAACACCTCCAAAACCAAATAGACCAATATCAGCAATGACAATACAAAACAATGAGAATTCATTATTCTACGCTGGTAATTCGACATATTTCATTACCAAGAATAGATCCATCTGGGCCCCAAACGCATCTATTGACAGATATGGTTGGTTCTTTAACCAATGTCGTCTGTAGGAAAGTAAAATTGAGTTACTAAACCTAAAAAAGTACAAAAACAGAAACAAACTGAAACATAGAAATAAAACAGAAATTTGAATAAAATCATGACCAACACTCACCTGGAATGGCATTGAACAGGCCGATAAATCCCAAACCTTAAATGGTTTAAGAGCCAACCTTTCCCTGGAACCAACTTCCCAAATGCTAATGTCACCAACATTTGTTCCAACTGCGACAAAAACTTTCACTAGTAAAACACAACGCTATGCAATATTTAAGCTATCTATAGAAATTTAATACTTGTCTGGCAGATAAGCATAACTGATGGCGAGACCAGGACCTCGCCATACATAAACCTCAAAACAATTTTTAAAAAAAATGTTCCAAAGAAGAAATAAACCTGAGAATATATGAAATATCCCAGGGGTTAGAAAGAAAAAGGAATTAAAGGAGATGGCCATCAAGGTTATACCTAGAAGAACAGTCTGTTGTTGGGGATGGAAGTCCAAGCTCATAACATTTGATCCTTGACTCAGATTCCGTACGACAATTTTGGGCAGATCATCTTGTGAATACATGAGTGGATGGTTAGTACCGGAAAATGACACCTGCAGGAATATAAACAATATGTTAGCACATGGAAATGCATATAAAGTCAGAATGGTTAAAGGACTGAAACTAAGGAAACAACAAAAGATGACACGTTTATCCTAGCCCACACCTCATCTGGTTGTCCAGTACGAAGTCTTTTCATCATGTGTTCAGAATCTGCTGTTTGATAATCCATCCCAGGACCACCCGGAGCTCTTGGATGTTTTAAAAATGCAGCTGAGGGGAAAATCAAGGACATAATTTATCAGATCGTCAATTTCTGAATTATGTAAGTGACTGCAGTTAACAAAACTATGAGAATTTACAAGACTGACCAGGACCAGGAGCCTGAACAAGACTGGGAGAAGCTGCAGCAACAGCACCATGGGACATAGATGGGTTAGCCCCTGACATCCAGCCAGCAATTGCACTTGGCGGAGGAGAAACAACTGGTTGGAATGGCTGCAAAAAGAAGTTTCAAATGTAAGAAGCCAAAGTAATCTAATTTTATTTCAGAGCCATCAGAAACCATTTAACTTACACCATGGCCACCAAGAGGAGGAAATACACCAGGTTTAGGAATGGGCCCTGTAAGAGGAACATTAGGAGGAGGTGGGCCACGCGGGCCATTGGCTGTAGCACAAGTATGATCAATAAAGAGTGTTTTGATATCTGGGTTTGGTCGTGGATTCTTGCAAAGCTGATGCTGCCAGTTCAGACTGCAAGCCCCAGCAAACAAATATTGGAACGCTAGTTAGAAAAATATTATATTGCACAAGGTCAGCTTAAACTCAACAAAAGAAGGCATAACAGCAAATGCAATGTCATGACAAAACAAATCAACTCCTAAGGGAGAGTCACTAAAGAATACCCAGATTTACATATGAATGTTATATTACCTTTGGTTAATGAGAGTTCTTAATCTTGAAGCCTTGAAACCAGGGAACGCAAGCTTGTCACGAAACAATGGGTTTGCCTCTATAAGTTTCTTAAGTTCAATAAGCATGATGTTGCGTGCTGACTTTGTGTCCCCATACTTGGAAAGCTGTTCATTCTGCCTGCCAAATACTCACAAAGAATGTTTAAACCAAGTTCCTTGAAAACAAATTCAATTCAACTACATTATCACCAAAATGTGAAAGTTTTACCTAAAGTTATCTAGAGTCAATAGCTGTGTGATCTCTTTGAAAAGATCTTCATTGAAAGAGGCAAACACCTTAAGATCCTTGACAAGAATATCAACTGCTTTTGCTCTATCTTGTCTGAAAAGAACAGCATCGGCAACAACAATGTCAGCAAAATGCATCTGGTCTCAAACATTAAATTACCACATTTAACAGAAAACATACTTATCAAGAGCTTCGAGATATTTCTGCTTTCTAATCTCAAAGAAAATCTTCATTGAGTAGCGATTATCCTCAACTTTGGTAAATCCACTTAAATAGCGCTCAACTTCGTCCCACTCGCCGGCTTGAACTTGATCCTCAAAGTACTTCATATTGAAGAAAAAGCCGGATTCTTGTTCCAACCTAGATGCATGAAAAGTTTCAGCATAAACTAACAGCAGTGAAATCACACCATCTTTCTTATAAAATCTTATGCTTCCTTGGCAACACAAGAAGTAAGACAAGACTGACCGTTGTCAATTTCATGCAATTGATGCAAACGAAAAATGTATATCTTCCCTTCTATAGTAAAACATTCAGAACGTCTAGATAAAGGGAATAGAGAGTCAGTGCCTAGTTGCACAAACACATGAAAATGCACTCAACCACATACAAAAGTATCAAAATGCGACATCTTTCCATTACAATTCTAAAAACAGGCGTAAACCTTCATGACATGCTACAAGTTACAAAATTAGAGTAATTGCCACCCAAAAAAAAAGCATAGTAGATTGAATTGGCAGGCTTACTTATGAACAGTCTCCTTAAATTTCTCTTCATCTAAGAACTGGAGTATCAAGAAAACGAGCTCTCGGCTCAAGGACGACATAGTGACGCCTCCCGGTACCCCCAACCACTCCAGTGCAAATACCACTGGTTAACCAAATATTTTCTAAGGCAACCACCCAGAACGCACCTAAATGAAGCACTTTTATAATTCTACCAGCATAAAGAAAAACTGCTCCTTAATACAAACAATTCTCTAGCTGATGCTTTCAATTCTTTAGCTCCAAACCAACACAAAACCTCCAGTGACCTAATTTCAGAGCAAAATGAAAACTTTGAACGATTCTCTCAACTACTAAAACTCAAGGAAACACAATCATCCAAATATCCCCTAATCTTAAACCCTCCCAATTTCCCAGAGAACATTCAAGAAAAACTAATCCGGCAAAACGTAAACTAAAAAACCCTTTCGCTTTGACTTTTCTTGTAAAATGAGCCCCAAATTCAAAACCCTGAAATTCCCAAATCGCAAAAGCCAAGAACACAGCTGTATAGCTGGAATCCCCCCTAATTGAAATCGAAACAAAAAAAACTAAGAGGGGATAATACTGTTTGCAGATCTGGGGCAGAATCCAAATGAGCTAAAAAAAGTGGGGTCAGTTGGAAATGGCCCAGAATACAAGAAAAGCAGAAGAAATCTAGGGTTTTTCAGTGAAGTATGGAAATGCAGTAGACTGTTTTGGTTGTTTGTATTTCGGTGGTGTTGTTTTTTTTTTTTTCTCCGAGGTACACACTTATATCGCTATCTGAGTTGTTCACTGTGCTTACTTTCTCTTTCTCTCTCTAGAAACGTGTGTGTATATATATACCCTATCGGTTCCCATCAATCTTCAATGTCTTCCTTTTTCATCGTCACAATCACCGCTTTAAACTCTTTTTATTTCCGTACCACTAATTTATGTTTTCCAATTTTTTTAAGTCTTCATACTCTATACTACTCATTACGGTTAGCTCGTAATTTAATAAATAACATTAAAATAATAAAGCATCCGAAAAAAATAGTTGAATATGTTAAGTCTTTGCAAATGTGTAGTTGTAATAGTGAGATGCCACAAAATGACTAAAGGTATTCGCACGTGAACATTTATTTCACTAATATTACTCTTTTTATGTTGTACTGTAGTTGTAATATTGACATAAAAATAATATTTTAATGTGTAGAGAACTTACTTTTTTTATTATTTGAAGAAGACAAAAATATACCAGAAAATCACTAGTATTATTGGCACGTGAACATTTATTTCACTAATTAATATTACTTCCTATGTTCCTTCTTAAAATTTCAATTTTATCATTTGTTGTCTCCTATTAAAAGCTATGCATTTTCATTTTATGACATAACACTTTCATTTATAACAAGAAATAAATATATTCAAAAGTATTCTATACATTAAATTTTCAAGTTCAATGACAATAAACATTACTTTTCAAACTCATTAGTAATATTTTATTCGAAATTATTTACTACCTTCCTTGTTGAATAAAAAGTCTAACATAAAGTTCCAAACGGGACGAATGAAATATTACTTTACAATATGTATTTTATTGTAATTGCGTAAAATTTGATCGAAGAGTGTCTTTTTTTTTTCTTTTTTGGTAAATTGGAAATGTCAAAAGTCTACTAAACTATTACATAGACTCTTTTAAAATAACCGAAACTAAATCAGCTGGCACTTCGACTTCTCCGAAGTACCTAGAAGCCTAAGAAGCTCCCGGCACCGATTGATGTCTAGATGGAGGTCCGCAGGTAACTCAATTTCTCCCTTAACCATTCGCACTACTTGCAATGAATCCAATTCAACTGTTAGCTTAGGTATACGGCGCTCCCAAGCTATCTCTAGGCCTTTTACTAATGCTAGTAATTCGACCCCATTAACAGAAGAGAAGGAGATTCCAGTGGAAAAGCCCCATTTCCATTCGCCATTCTCATTCCTCATAATCCCTCCAATTGAACTGTTGCTAGAACTTGGAATAGTGCTTGCGTCTACATTCAATTTGATCCACTCCGGGCACGGTTTCTTCCATTTCCCTTGTTGAATCAGCGGTGTGGGATTTCTTGCTGCCATTTCTAACTCCGAGCTCAGTTGCTGAATTAGGAAGAGATTGTGTGCGAGATTGAAGCCAGCCCCGCGGAACACGAATTCGTTTCTCGACCTCTAAATGGTCCAGAGAGCTGCTATAAACACTTTCTCCCAAGGGCAATCGGAAAAATTCTTGTTGCGGCATCCCTTACTCTTCAAATTGGCTTGCAGCCATTCCGTGTCAGGTATGTTCATGTCCCTTTGAACATGAATTGTTGTAGTTATCTCTTGCCAAACTTTTTTGGCTGCCCTGCAGTGTCGTAGTATATGTAGAGTAGTTTCTGAGTCCTTGCCACATTGATCACAAATGTCTGATGCTGCCATTTTCCTTTTGAATCGTAAGCAAGTCGATTCTGAGAAGCAAGCCACAGGAAGTGGCACAACTTGTTGCTGGTTTGAACCTTCCATATCCAGTTGATGTCTTGATTTTGTGGTGAGATTTCTGAGTATGTACTGTAGATGACCTTATACGCCGATTGGCATGTAAATTTACCACTTGCAGTTTCGGTCCAAAGAATGTTGTCTAGCTCTTCAGTTAGTTGTATGTTTGTTCCAGCTATGATTTCTTGAATATCCTGTGGTATGTTTGTATGCAAGCATGAGAAGTTCCAAATGCCCTCTCGATCAAGCACCTGGTTCAGTGTTACCAGATTGTCTCGTGGATCAATGTAGCTAACCTTGTCGCGTACAGTTCCGCCATTAAGCCAGGTATCAATCCAGAAGGATACTAGACTTCCATCTCCTATTCTCCTTTTCAGGAACGGTTGGATTGGACTCACCGTACGCAGAATTCCTTTCCATGTTGTGCTATCTCCATTCTTAGCTTTGCATTGTGTGATGTGAGCTTTTCTGAGATATTTTGCTTGTATCAACTGTAGCCAAATAGTGTTTTCTCCAATCATAGTTTTCCAGGCTATTTTAGCTAGTAAAGTTTCGTTGTTCGTGCGAGCCTCCCGTAGCCCTACTCCCCCTTTTTCTTTCGGAAGAGTCAATTGTCCCCAGCCTACGATGTATCTTCCTGCTGTTTGGTTCATCTGCCCAGATGAAGCTCCGGTTTAACGTATCAAGCTGATTGCAAGATGCTTTGTCTAGCCAGTTAGATTGCATGGTGTAGACTGGTATAGCTGAACTAACAGCCTGCACCAACGTTGATCGAAGAGTGTCTTAATTTAAAGAGAAAAAAAGTAATTGAACAATGGTAAATTATGCTTAGAGAAAATATTATAAACATTTAGATGTAGAGTTTTGAGTTATCAAATTGCACCGTTTTATTCTTTTAACAAATCTCTAATCACTTTTTAGAAAAAATAATCTAACAGCCCAATACATTTGGTAGGAATAACTACTGGAACTAATTGTATTAGGATATAACAATAGATGATCAATGGTATATACGTGCATATGAGAAGTTATTGTAAACACAAAAAGATTGAAAGTTTCAAATATACTGAGTTATATGGTAAACACATACAGAGGCAGTCTTGAAAACGCAACTTAATTTTTCCTATTTACATGAAGAAAAAAACATTATTAAACACCCATAGACGGGTTTAAAATCACCTAGGCACACAAGTTTAAAACATGTTGGAGCTATTTAAAAACAGTTTTTACTTATGTTAAAGAACAAAACTGTTTTTCCGAATAATTTGGCATACATATGAAATATCTTCCACGAGACATTCTTGCGGAAGGTGGGTTTTTTTTTCCTATACACATGGGAAGAAAAAATCTGCTTAAAACATTTAGGAACAAACTGAAAAATGGTTTTATCCTATATTATAGGAAACATTGGGGAAAAAATTCCAAGAATTTTGGATCTTCTACAATTTTAAGTAAATACAACAAGTTAGTTGACTGTCGACAATTACGGCACTTCTAAAAACTATGGTATAAAGATGTGCTATAAATTACTAATAATAGATTATTGGAAAAGAAACTAGATATTTTCCACACCAGTCACTGTTAGAAGCCAAACCTAAACCCGATTCATCTTTCACATGGAAGAGTTTGTGTAGTGCTTTGGCCTTAATTCAAAGGGGCCTAAGGTGGCGAGTAGGGAATGGGGAACAAATTCAGATCTGGGGAGATCCGTGGATTGCGAGAGATATTAATTTTAAGCCGTTCAATCCTGATATGTATGAATTAGGGGCAGCCACTGTTTCTAATTTGATAGACCCTACTACTAGACAATGGGATTTGAATATGGTGAACACTTTGTTTCGTGAAGACGATATCCAAGCTATTCTTAACATGCCTGTTGGTGATGCTAACTCTCTGGATAAAATGGTGTGGCATTTTGAGAAAAAAGGTTTTTATTCAGTCCGATGGGCTTATCACCAGGCTAGAAAATTGAAGAAGCTGCGTGGTAATCAAGCGTCTACTAGTCGAAGTAATCAGTCTAATATCCCGTGGAACACTTTATGGTCACTGTCTATTCCTAATAAAGTGAAAATATTTGTTTGGAGGGCAGTTAGGAACTCTTTACCTACCATTGATAATCTAGCTAAACGTAATGTTCTGATTGATTCCGGGTGTGCAGTGTGTAAGGCTGATCAAGAGTCTTTACTTCATGTACTACAAAGTTGCCCGTTTGCTAGATTATTTTGGGCTGTTTCTGGTCTTCGTAGTAGTGTCATCAATCTGGTGCATGAATCTGTGAAAGATTGGTTTATTTCTGTTCAGCAAACATGTACAAAACAGGAGATGGAGTTATTCGCAGTATGCTGCTGGACCTTGTGGTATAACAGGAACAATGTTGTGTTTGGACAGGAACCATTAGACGCAGAAGAGGCATTTCTTTTTTGCCAACAATACGTTCGTCGATTTCAGGAGGCACAAATCCAACGCTGTGGTAACAGGCCAACTGAGATAGCACAGGTATGGGCACCACCGAGGCTCGGGCAAGTCAAAATAAATGTGGACGCTGCCATAAATGGTAGAAGACGATCGACAGGACTTGGACTGGTTGCACGTGATTCCTACGGCAAAGTACTGGCGTGGTGGCATAGAGAGATTCCAGGGATGCAACAAGCTGAAAGTGCAGAGATGTTGGCTGTTAGCAGGGGCGTTGATATGGCTATCCTGTATGGCTGGACTGATGTTATACTAGAGAGTGATTGTGCTAATGTGATATCAGCATTAAACTCTACAGAGATGAATCTATCTGCTATTGGGCCTTGTGTGGATGGAATTAGAGATAAAGCACAGCATGTAGTTACTTTACAATTTGCTTTGATTAGGAGGCTTGGCAATGATTTAGCTCATAGATTAGCCAAATATTTAGATTGTGATTCTGAAGGGAGGGACTTTTTACCCTTCTAGACTTATTTGCTTTTTCTGGTGAAATGCAATTTGATTCTAAAAAAAAAAAAAACTTTGGGTCTTCATCGTGCATTGGTTGTCTTAATTAATTTAGTGATTTGATTTTGCAGAAAATGATGAATTGGAGAAGAGAAATAGGGGAAAAACAGTAGAGCTAGCTCTAGCTTTGCATGCAGTAATGGTTTGTAAATGACAACCAAGTCGGTTCATTTGTGTAGCAACCAAACCAACCAGCCACAAGGCTTACGGGTTACGGCCCATTGTATCCTCAACCCACCTCAATTTACATGGGCCAACGACATAGGCATTTAGGGCTCCACCGCTCGCTCCATCCATCACGAATCTTTTTCGTTAAACTTTTTCCTGAAAATCAAGTGAGCAACATCAAATTTTATGCCAACCGCATATTCTCTGTCATTTCACCCTCGGATCGGAACGTGCCTGATTCCAAATATTCTTTTACCTTAATCCAATATTACCCCAATTTCCCTTTTCTACTTCCTTTAATTTTAATAAATAAATACAATATTACACCATTTATAATAAAGAATACCGCGTATTCTAAATAAAAACAATATACGTTATTATAAATATTTGTTTTTTAATTTAAGATTCATACAATATATGTGTAATATGTTTAAATGATACAATACAGTTTACAGGTCACAGATATATCTAAAAGTAAAACGTAGTTATCTATTTTGGGATTGAGGAGATATATTAGACTTCTGCATTCTAGAAAAATCGTCAAAATATCGACATAGTGTGGCAATTACGAAATATAAAGGGAAAAGGAAAAGGATTAATTACAGTTGTACTATTTGCTATAAATTCCAAGTTATCCTTCCACCGCAAAGCCTATATCTCACGCCATTTTCCTAATTACTCGTCCACATTTCTTCTCCAACACACAAAATTCAATTGATGGAAAATCCCACCCCAAAATCCAAGAAAATCAAAATCTCCTACTCTGATCCAGAAGCCACCGATTCATCCTCCGACGAAGAGTCCGACAAAATTGACCGGAGATCCAAGCGTAAGGTCCACGAAATTGTCCTCCAGCAACCCTCCTCCCTCAAATTGGACAAGAAGCCCTCCAACTCTAAGAAGAAGGGCTTGTTGGGCGTCCGCCAGAGGAAGTGGGGCAAATTCTGTGCCGAAATTCGTGACCCGTTTCTGAAGAAGAGGGTTTGGCTGGGCACCTTCGATACGGCTGAAGAGGCCTCGAGGGCTTACAAATCGAGGAAACATGAGATCGAGGCAAAGCAGAAAGCAATCGATTGGCTATTGTATGCTGCTTCTCCTACTTCGGTGCTTGAAAGCTACTCCGATGCTTCGAACGAGGGGAAGATTAAAGAGGAAGAGGAATCCGAGGATGATTCGAAATTTGGGTATGTCAATGGGGTTCAGGTTGTTGACAGGAATGGTTTCGTGATGGGGGAGTTTAGCAAGCTGGATGATCTCAGCATCTGTGCGGCGGAGGTTGGATTGTCGATTTGAATTGTTCAATTCGTTCGTCGTCTTCCTCCTGATTTAGGATTTGTTTAATTACATGTTGCAGCAGGTTGAAATTATGCACAAGTTGCATTTTTCAGCATCTTGGCAATTTCCCATTCTTCTGTACTTTTCCCCTTTTCTTAATTAGGTCGTCTAATTGATGCTGATGATGCTGATGATGATGATGATGATGATGATTGTACATATTAATTCAACTCAATTGCATTTCAGTTCATGCTCAATTTTCACTCCAGATATTCATTGCTTAATTTCACTTGTCTTTTTTCTTAAGCTATGTATGGTGCTAGCTTGTTAGCCAAGATAATCAGTTTCTTTTTGCAACAGAAGTATTTTCGAAACAAGTATGTTTTGTGAATACGTCATACGCCAAAAGCATAATTGCCCGTTACGTGAATGTCTAATTGCTAGTTTGTATTCGCGATAGTTTGTATTCGCGAAAGAATATAGTTTGCAAAAGCATAATTGCCCATTACGTGAATGTCTAATTGCTAGTTTGTATTCGCGAAAGAATATAGTTTGCGAAAGCATAATTGGCCGTTATGTGAATGTCTAGTTGCTAGTTTGTATTGCGAAAGCATAATTGCCCGTTACGTTTTGTATTCGTAAATGCGGATCTGTTGTTAGTTTATAATCTATCTGATTAAAATCTAATTTGTTATAAACTTATTTAATAAACTAGACTAGATCATAAACTTATTTAAACACCCTGGCTGATCTTTTTGGTATTTTATCATATCTAAAACAAAATTAACCAATTAGTTTATAAGCTATCTATATCTAATGGTCTAATCTACCAGGTAATTTGGTAAAACAAAGATGGGGCATCTTATTTTATGTTGGGTTTATTCTAGTGTGGGGTGTAAAAACGTGGAGCAAACACAATTACAGCAAGAAACAAGGAGAAGCAAACAAGCAGTTTAGGTCCTAGTTAAAGCATGTTACAAGATCTGATAGCAAGTGGTGTTCTGGCAAGAAGGAACAAGTTTAGTGCATAGCATACACCGCAGAACAGCAATGATTGATCTAATTAAGGTTCTGGGATCACATGATTTGTCTTAGAAAGATCCTAGCATTGCGCTCCCTGAGGCTAATATAATTAATTTAATCTACCTCATTGTCACAAGACTTGCAATTTGAGTAACATTTGCCTTTAGTATCTTTACAGATAAGCCAGTTGATCTCACCGCCTGCCTGCCTGCCTGCTGGTAGTTGTCTGAATTTCAGACCAACTAAATATAGTCAGCTATATTTGTGGTGAGTAATTGCAATTAAACAAACAAATGTGATCACTATCTTCATCCTTGTCAATACAGGACTCACCAGTAGTGTCAATGTCAACATTAAACCTTGGTAGCCTATCTTAGCTAACCTCTACCATAAGGCCACCCACTAATACTATTAAGCTGTTGGGTAGCTAGAATTACCAATCATCTCTCTACCAGTACATTCTCTCTGGGCTGTGAATGGATGGAGGATATGCAGGGTAAGGGTATATGCCACACTGGATTCTGTTGCATATCTCATCATCTTCCTCGGCACCCATGAATCGTGTTCGCACCTCTGTTGTCATCGATTGCTTTCTCTTCTTCCTCAGCAGCCATGAATCGTCTTGGCACCTTCATTGTCATCGATTAATTTCCCATAAAATAATTCACCTCTTTGTCTCACTCGAAACTTATTATCTTTGGTAGTGATGGAGGTTATCTAAATATTAAGTCCTTGAATTTTCCTTGATCACAACATAATCTTTGAATAATCGGCTTCTTGTTTGATTCTAAAAAAGGGACAATGAGTTAGTCCCTTTTGAACAGGTCAACATTAGGCAAACCTGAGTAGACATAATACTCGAGCAGGTTCGAAAGAGTTTATGCTCGGACCTTCCAAGTAATAAATGTAGTGGCCTTATCTTGGCCTTATCTTTAATTTGGTAGCTGTGGACTTAATTATCGATTTAGTTAGGAGACCAAGTTACGGAAATCAGGAATCTTGTCACTCTACTAATACGATGACACGTATTGTCCGGAGTGTGTCATGTTGACCTCACACGATTGGAAGGATTATAAGTAGACCTTATTAGTAGGTAGTTTACAATTTTAATGAGGATGATTGTAAAACACGTGTGCTTGCTTGGTCACCGTTGTACACTTGGTAATCTATGTAGGATCGTTAACATGTTGTGTTATAACTAAAACCCAACTGTTATTGTTGGCACCTTCAAGGTGGAAGGCTCAGGGCTGGTAAAGGTCATGGTCGGTACCATGCCTTCTGAGCACACCCATTATGTTCCTCGGGTGAGGTGCCTCTAAGAAAATACTCTGATGCTCGGGGTGATAGTACACTCAGTCACTACTCAGGGTTGGACATATTTATGCTCATCATAAATCTCTCTCAATTTTCAAGTATTTTAGTAGAAAATAGTTGTAGAACTCTAAGTTGTAGGTAACCCTA
The DNA here is from genome assembly GCA_036897195.1 of Plantago coronopus. Lineage (NCBI taxonomy): Eukaryota > Viridiplantae > Streptophyta > Magnoliopsida > Lamiales > Plantaginaceae > Plantago > Plantago coronopus. The sequence goes on from JAYMSL010000126.1 coordinate 18,264, forward strand.
CTTACCAAGCGTTGGTGAATTTCGACCCTTTAATCCCTGACTTGCCATTCTTACAATTTTCTCCCTATAGCTAGTCCGAGAGTATAAGAGAAGGCTCATTGTCAGATTAACTGGCCAAGTGGATAGGACATGCAAGCTTATTATCAAATGTCACATGCAATAAATGTTAAAACATTTGCGGGAATTTTATAATTTTCTAACGGTAGTTACAAAGTATCTGAAAATTGGAAAGCGGTATATCGTAAGTTAGAAAGACTTTAGCAAAATATCAACACTAATGTTATGTACAGAACAACTTTTTATATTTTCAAAACAAATATTAACAAATATATGGTATATTGCAAATAAGTCCCCAACTTTACAATTTTATAAAAATGTCCTTAATAATTGGTTAAACTTCATTAACCATTTTTTTCCAACTAAATAATTAAATTTAACATTCAAACAAACTATAATCAAATCCAACACTTAAAAAAAAAAAATTCAAAAAAAAAAAAAAAATTTAAACTGTTGGAATTCGAATCAAATCCGGGCAAAACTTACCCGGATTTGATTGATTCAAATATGGGCAAGTTTTGCCCAGAGATTTAATTGCAATAAAATCTGGGCAAAACTTGCCCAGATTTGAAGCAATCAAATCAGGGCAGCAAGTTTTGCCGAGATTTGATTGCAATTCAAATTTGGCCGGCCGGCCAGATTGTTGATCTGGCCGGTCGGCCAGTTAGAACATGAAGATTCTTCATGTTTAAACTGGCCGGGATCTGGCCGCCGGCCACTCCAAACATGAACGTTTCTTCATATTTTGACTGGCCGGTCGGCCAGATTGTTGATTTGGCCGATCGGCCAGTCCTGTTTTTTTTTTTATTATTTTTTTTTGTTAACCTAAAATTTATTTGAAGTATTAAAAAAATGAAATTTTAACATAACTAAAGATTAAATTACTTGGAAGTATTAGGAATTTTAATTATGAAATTTGAGTGAAATTGAATTTTAGTTATATTTAAAAGTTTTGAGGTTAATTTATACTAAATAAACCAAAATATTATAATTTTTTGTAAATTACAAGTTAACTTATTCTGAAAATATAACAATACCCAATTGATAAGTTACCTCATTCTTTTTAATCAAAAGTGAAGCAACAAAATGACGTTGCAAAAGTACACTATATTTCTCATACTCTTTATAATGAGATTCGGAGGATTATAAGGAAGTATTTGAATTTGTCAAGAAGTTTGATAACGTATACGTTTGATTATGGAAAAGTCTTGTTGCATGGGAAAAAATGCTTTTAAAATATCAAATTTTGCTAAAGATAAATATATGAGGTTCAGAGTATCAACGAAAAGTTATGTAAATACTGATTAACACTCGGTTATGTTTTAGGGTTATCAGAATTGATTAATTCAGGAATAATAACTGGAGATTTGAGTATGTAAAAATAGTGTAAATGTCATAACCTTAATTCAGAGCCAAACATACGTTTTACTGTTGAACTGGGTTAGGGTCTCCAACTCTCCATTACATTTTAAAGTCAAAGTGAAGTTTTGGTTCAAATACAACAGTTTTTTTTTCCTGAAAAAAGAAGAAGAAGGAAGACGATAATCGTGTTGAGAAGCCGTAAAAATAATGCATTCATGACCGAACTTCCTCCAAAAACATCAAAAGTCGATTTTATGACAAGTTTGAAGTACTCTTCATGTAGTTTGTCGACCTAAATAATCCTTTGTCATTTGTCGTAAAGCTTTTCTGGTTCACGATTCGAATTCGAGAACACACTAGTCACTACCAAAAGCCCTCAGACTAACGTTTCCAACTTTGAAACCGTTAGGCCCAAAGAGTGAAAGAGCAAAAAAGAAGTCCTTCGTCATTCATGGTAAAGCTACTAACGATAACAATTCGAACTCGAGAACACACTACCAAGCCATCGAACTAACGTTTTCCAACTTCGAAATCGCTAGGGCCAAACAGGAAAATATTTCCCCAAAAATTTCATAAATTATTTTCCTAATAAATTAATAGAAAAATCCTAATTTTGGGAGTCCATAAAAGAGTACTACTCGTACACCACTGTATTTCTTCTTCCTCCAGGGCTCACGAACACAATTTCATAGCTCACACACTCTGAAACCAACGACCTTCACTGAGTCAATCTCAATCTCCTCTCTCAAATTCACCTCTCTCTCAGGCGCGTGCTAGGGTTCTTCACCTACTCTACAGGTTCGTTCTTGTTCTTAATCCTTTCTTGTTCTTTCCTAGGGTTTTTTCAAGATTTAGTAATTTGTGTTTCTCCCTTCGTTTTTTATATGCCCAACTGCTTTTCTGAATTCGTAATTACACTGTAAATTTATTGGAGTTAAAAAGTTTTGAACTTTGGAGATCGATTTTATATGTGTTGTGATTATTCGAACATTGATCTTGAATGCTGTTTCAGCTTGCTGTGAGATGCTTGGGTAATAAATTGGCTAGTTTTCCTGTCTGTACCTTAGGAATTATATAGATTGAAGCAACTCTAGCTGTGTTTCGTAAAAATTCAGTCTTTCAAGAAATTGAGCTTTCTGAGTAGATCCTGCAAAAGGCCAGTCTTGTTTTAATCCTTAGGTTAGATTTGGGAGGTTGACTTACTTGAAGTAGTACTAGGTTTCAAAGCCTGACCTTTTGCCTTTTATTGGAAATCCGGTCTACTGCATTCATAGATATATATTAATTTTGATTTTCTTATACATGTAGATGGCTGGTTTCCAGGCCAAAATATGTATTTCAAGTGAAGTGACATCATCTGCAATACATTTTGGCCGAATATCCATAAACGACATCGTTTCGAAATTGCTTATCTGGCCAAAAGTGAGTAGCATCGATGCTAACACTGATCTTTTGAGGCTTGAATTCCTACTTTACACTCTACAAGCATAATAGGCTGTGCTTGAGTTTCTAAGAAAAGATGCCTACAATCCTAGTGGTTTCCAAGTACAAAGGTTGCAAAATAATGAATCTTCCCTGAAGTAGATCGGGTGTTCTTGCATTGATCTAGTTCCTTCTGATTTGATGTGCTAAATACATCCAACAACATTGTGTTCGCCAAACATTACATTTATGCCTCTGTGGTTGTGGATCTATGATGAACTATCAAACTACTAAGCACTCTCCTGTGGACTGAGACGATATATATCTTTCCTCCTATGTGGAACACCGATAACCTTTTACAACTTTGTTCATGCATGCATGAATGCTATGCATAAGTTACTATAGATCAAACCTAGATGTGATAAGCATTGCTTATTATCTTAATGGAGTTTAATGCTTGGGATTCTGGAGCTACTTTCTGGTGGATTGTGCACTATCGGCTTTTGACTGTTCATTTGTTGGAGTAAATACTTCTATATTTGACTCCCTGTGTTTAAAGTCCATAAACAGAATGATTAAGTGATTATGTAAAATTTAGACATGCCTTCTCTGTGATGACTTGTAAATTGTGCCTAATGGATACTCCCTCTTACTAAAGTTAGCTCAAAACTTTTGGGTGTCCTCTAAAAAAAAAAGAATAAAGAATGAGAGAATGAGTATGAACTGCAACTGTCTGTCAAATTGTGAATTCACAATGATAAATGGTGTGTTTAGGACTAGCTAGATGAGATCAGTTGACTAAAATTGGCTATAGGTTAGAATACAACTTGCACAGGCAGTCAAGTGGAGTGCATTTTACTAAGTACTACTCGCACAGGCAGTCAAGTTAGCTGCATTTTCTCATATACTCAGGTAGTATTGAGGTATGTTTGTTTATCACCTGAGTACTCGCCGGGTCTCACATAAAGTGATGGTAATATAAAAGAAAGGGTTGGGTATATTTGCATATTAGAGAAATGTGGACTTATAAATAAGCATGCATATATTTGCAACAAAAGAAAATTTAGTCAATTAGGATGGGTAAAAGAGGAAAGTGTTGAGAATCAAATAGGATGGTGGGAATAAATTGATATGCCTAATTTCTGCCACAGGCACTGAGGTAGGGCTTTTCTTGAAAAGTTTGCTATCATGTGGGTAGAAAATGTCTCTTAAATGTCGAATTACAGGACTTTATGTTTAAACTGGTTAGGCATTTACACTTTTAAGTCATAGAATGCTTATCTTGGTGGTTCGGATTTTCAAACTAATTAGCTATTTTCCCCCTTAATTTCAGTACGTCGGGAAAGTGTAATGGATAACTTGGTTCTCGTGTACTGCACATAGCCTATACATTTTTTGTGGTCCTCCAGAATATTTAAAAAAATGGGTCATGTCTTTTTGCAAGTATCCTGAGCTTTCTTATTTTATTTTATTTTATTTATTCATTCATTTTTACATTGGTAGAACATTTATTACTAGTGGGTTTTGTTTTAAAAACTAAAGTTATACGGTTGAGTTGGGCATATGATTTGTCTTTTTAGTTTGGGTGTGCCATTGCAACTCTCAAACTAAAAGAGAAGAGAGTATGGTGTCTGGAAATTCTCAGAATTGTCTGAACTATATTACTGGATGTTGTGTAGTCTGTTACTCTAGGTCTGATTATGTACCCTTCAGTTGCATGCGGGATACGTGGTCAAAAATTTAATGGAAGAATTCAAACCAAGTGTATTGTTGACTTTGGTTGCTTGCTTTTGATAGATTCTGCTACATGATCGAGAAAATTGGGAGTGTCTGTTGTCTGAGGCTTCAGCATGGGTGAAAGGAGAAGTCGTAAAACGTCGTGGGATCTTGAAAAAGACGCGAAACAACCTTCTGGAATGAACGAACGGAACACTTGGACTGGAAAAGAGCGCCAATCTAGGCATGGGCGCTATGATGAGTTTTATGGATCTGGAACAACTGCTGCGCCAATGCCCCGAGATAGTTCTCGATGGTCATCTCGGGAATTAATTGAAGAAAACCCAGCCCCCCCAGTGAATGGCAGAAGTATCAAAAGCAGATTGGGTGCTCCTGAAGGAAGGGAAATAGATAGTGGAAACAGATTTTACAGGAATTCTTCTCCTGGATTTGATGAGATGGAACGGCGTAGCTATGCCCATGCTCTTGAAAATGAACAAAGCTATTCTCATAGGTCAGTCTTCTATGATTATTTGTCCAAAATAGATCTGCAACCATGCCATCTTGGTATACCAGTATTTTCTGGGTTTCCTTTGTTGGTGCTGAAAGTCATTTCACACTCAATGGATTCTCATATGTATATTGTGCTTACTTGCAGGGCTAAGACTGTTACATTGTATGTTGGGATATTGCTGTTGTAATATTATGCAATAATGAAATCATGAATTTTTGTGATGTTTCTTTTTTAATAATGATGATCTCATTTGAACTGGATCTGTGTAGAATTTCCCTGTGACTTATCTTATCTTATGTTACGCATACGGTCACTCTTATTTCTTAACTGCAGTTTGTTACATAATTTTTTGGTTTTCATCCAAATTTAGGTACTCAGGAAGAGCTAGGAGTCGAAGCCGGAGCAGAAGTAGGAGTAGAAGTTTGAGTAGGGCTGGGGAAAGGGGAAGAGGAGGTTGGAGGAGAAGCAGAAGTAAAAGCCGAAGTGATGGCAGTGAAAAAGACCGTGTTAGAAGTAGGAGCCCTATTGGTGATTATAGACGTCAATCTTATGGATGGAGTGATAGAAGAAGTGGCCCTGAAAAATCTTCCATAGTGTGTAGGGACTTTCCTTCAGGAAACTGCAGGAGGGGCAGCCAATGCAGATTTCTTCACCCTGATAATGCAATACATAGGGAGGGTGATCTTAGTGAAGATGACATAGCAGGAAACCGTAGGCATAGACCGGATCATGGTCACATTTCAAAACATTCTTACAGTAGAGGTCATGGGTTCGAGCCAAGGAATGAAATTTCTGACCCATATAATGGAGAGACCGAGCAGTTTCACAGCAAAAGCAGAAATGCTATTCCCTGCAAGGATTTTGTGAAAGGCAATTGTCGTTGGGGTGATAGTTGCAGATTCTCTCACAATTTTGCTTCTGATGATGTTTTTGACAAATTGAATAGACATCCTTCCTTTGACAAGGACACTGAGCGCCAACCATACAAAAATTCTAGACCCATCTGTAAGTATTTTGCTGCTGGAAAGTGTGATCGAGATAACTGTAGGTTCTCTCATGATGATCCAAGACCTGCTGCCCTGGAAGTTAAAAGAACTGATATGGGAGAAAGCCGTAGCTCACGAGAAAAGAGTCACAAGTGGGATGCTCCGACCTGGGATGATGATACAACTAGAGTTGTTGACACAATGAAGCCTAGTGGATGGAGTGAAACAGGTGTTACAAATTCGATCAATAGTGAAAATACTGGAAAATCTCACAGTGGATGGGGACATATGGAAACTCGAATAACTGATTCAGATAACCAATATGTACATGATACGAGTCTCAAGTGGGATGGACCGAGATGGGATGATGCACCCCGAGTTGCTGGAACTGTCAAGTCTAGTGGGTGGAGTGAGAATAATGTTACAAATGTCTCCACTACTGATAATACTGGGAAAGGTGATGATGGGTGGAAAAGTGATGTCATGGAAAAACGCAGTTCGCATGACAAGAGCCGCAATGGGGATAGACCGGCATGGGGTAATGCCACCACTGTTGCAGGCACCGTGAAGTCTAGTGGCTGGAGTGAGAACATTGTTACAAATGTTACCAGCACTGATGATACTGGGAAAGGAGATGATGGCTGGAAACATGGATTGGACAACAAAAGTTATGGTGGACTTGCAGAATCTACGTACAATCCTTTAAATAGGGAGAGAGAACCTTCTCCTCCACGTGGAAACAGTATGTATGGAGGTGATGCAGGCATGCCTGGATCTATTATTAAGGATAAAAGGCTTAATGAATCAGAACACCTCGCAATGCATCAGTCACAGTTGACTGATGGAATCTTGAACTCTCGAGGGCATGAAGCAATGCGAGAAGATCAAGTATTCTCTATGAAAGCCTCACAGCAGAAAAATATTTCTCCAACTCCACATGTTCAAGAGCAGCCTTACAGTACAGTAGAATTTAATAGAGTAAATTCATTCCGGTCTGGCATTCTTAATGAGGTGGCTTCCAGAGATACCGCCCACCCAATGCTTCTCTCTGGTCCAAGTTTGAATAAAAATGAAGGCATGTATCCTGGACGTTTGTCAAATGAACCTAATACCTATGTGAATGACTCTGGGAACCAAACTGTAGCTCCTTCGCTCCAGCAAGATCCAAGGCGGTATCAAAATGAAGCTGTTCAGCCTCCTGCAATGCCTGAACATAATCATCCACATTCTTTTCCGAATATTTTTACTCGAGATCACTCTGGTCAGGTAACAAACTCTACTATTGCTGCTCACCAAGTTGCTCCGTTGACAAACATGACTGCTTTTCCGACTCAGAGTGTTGTGAATGAACAGTCCCAAAGTTACCCAGGCGTACAAGTCCCAGCTCCCCAGGGTACCATGATACCTTCTTTATCTGCTTTGTCGGAGAATATCCCTTTTTCTGGCACAGTTAATACTCAACCAAATACAGTGACATTTCCTCTTGATGTTCTTAATCGAATCAGAAATGGTGTGGATACATCTGAGCACCGTGATCATAATTTATCACGAGCCTTAGATTCCAATCATCAAATGCAAGTGGAAAGACCGTCTTCATTGTCTGTTGCTGGGTTAAATAATTCGACCGTGGAGCATCCTGGAAGTCCAAAGGAGAAGCGAGAGAATTTAGTTTCAAAACCGGAAGTTTATGGTGCCAGTGATATCATCAGTGAGGAAAATAAGGGCATTCAAGAAAAGAAAAGCGTCGAGGCTGTTGATCGCAATGCTAAAGTTGAAGAGAGTAGTGCTAACAAGGATGATAAAGTTATGAGGTTATTTAAAAATGCCCTTATAGAGTTTGTCAAAGAGCTCCTGAAGCCCAAGTGGAAGGAAGGTCGTATGAGTCGAGAGGTTCATAAAAATATTGTGAAAAAGACAGTTGACAAAATAACCACTACGATCCAGGCTGATCAAATACCAAAGGCGCAGGATAAAGTTGAGCAATACTTCTCAAGTAACAAAGACAAAATTTCGAAACTTGTCCAGGTACCCTGTCATATATTGAGTGATATTATATATGTAGTGTATGTGCTGAATTATAAGTACGCAAATGCACACTAATGCACAAATATGAACACTTGGACATGGCCTGACTAGCGGTAACCCACCTGCATTATTGGCAATAATAATAATATACACCCCCCCACAACACACACACAATATCATGTTTATTTTACCTGGAACTAGTTCGACGGGTGGTCTATTAGTGGAAATGATAAACTTGTGTTTGTCTCTAATTGTATATTAGTCTTTTTTTAAGCTGAAAACTGCGTCTTCCGTTGCTGTGTATGGTTCTCTCTCTTTTTTCCTTTGTACTGGAATGAAAGGGAAAGTGAGAAGCACACGAAAAACGTGTAGTTTGACTTTTGCGCATATATAGTATGTTTAGATTTGAGTATATATGTTTAGATTTGAGTTTTAGGCTTTTAGCAATTGGCAAGCATATGAAGATGTTTGCTACTGGGTAGATAGCTAGCTATCTAGCTATTCATAATAGTTGGTGCTGATTTCTATCGCTTGAGAGCTGAAGTAGATTACACTTACATCTGCATTGTAGTGTCCATTACGTGGATGTGTTTAATAGGTACTCTGATGCCTCTGTTCAATGATGAGAATTGTCTTGCCAATGTACTTAATTTCTGTTTTGCTGCTGCAGGCATATGTGGACCGTGTTCAGAAGACCGTTCCAAAGAAAGAGTGATACTGGTTATCCAATACTATTCAGTGGCTTGTGTATGAATTGTTCTATTTATTCACTGCATTTGCATGATCTAGCACTTTCTGTCGCACATTCTTATCAGGATTGTATCTTGGAAATTTTACCATTAGATTCTAGTATGGGGTTAAACATTGCAAATCTTTAACCATTGTGTTTTAGTTGACTTTTTCTTCGTGAACTTGAGATGTGCTTTTGTTCTCCGTCTTTGTGTTCTGCATCATGTTTCTTCTCCGATGTAAAAGGTGAAAATTGAGGCGCGAACCAAAGTACATTTCAATGTTTTCATTTTCAGAAGCTTTTATAAGCACGGCTTTCTATCTCTGCATGCAAGCCTAAATCTGTGCCTCATAAAATTTGGGGAAAACCGGGTGCATTCATGATAATTGGTCATGATATCACAGTATAGTTCACGTGTTGTATCTTGGATAGGGACTTCTATTTTACTTAAAATGGACTCTGTGGTCGAATACGCGTCTTTATTATTGTAAAAGTGATGTGCATCTTCAGTCGGTATGCATGAACTTGAAGTCGTGAGGTCCATGTGTTAAACACTGACCTAGTTTAGGTAGAATTTTGCTACCCTGGATTGTTAAGTTGTTTGTTCTGCATTCTGATTGTAAAGTTTTGGAAAATTCTATATTTCACTTTAGGTACAAGCGCGGGAAATATTGATGCCAGAGCTTATTAAGAAGATAGTAGCGGGCGAATGGGGAATCTTACACGGTTGGTTTTGGTTAGTGTTTGATGCGCGATGAAGAGATTACTTCTTTGAGGGGAAATTAGGTGTTAATATTGCAGAGAAACAGTAAATGCTGAATGCATGGAAGAAAATATAGGATCTGCAGGTTTAAGATTCTGATATGATCTGACAATGACAATGAAAGAGAGATCCTTTCAACAGGTTCTTTGGTTGGGTTATCTTCACATTCATCTGGCATCATGAGATGCCGGATTTCTGAACCCCAGTTTGGAATGGAAGATGAAAACTGGCTGTTCTGCAGAGACCACGGATGGCGAAAATAAGAGGATATGATAGCATAGAGCCATAGACTACAATTATTTAGTTACCCGGAAAATACTTATATGGACCAGGTCTTGTTACCTTACTGCTCACAAGATAATAATGTGCATTTCGCACGAAGATGAAGACCGCTCCCCTAACCACCGAATTTCAGGAGCATTAATCCACATGAAACATACTAGTATTACAGAAATGGAGAAGTTTTTGTTCTGGTGTCAAATCCAGCCCTGGTTGATCAGGTTAAGATCTGAAATTAGTTTAAGATAGAAGGTTAACATTTGAGAAGAACTGGACTAGAAGTTTGAATTAATTAGAAGAGACCAACCATCAATTTTTGGAGCAAGAGATGTTTGAAGTTTGAACCTCCTTGTGATGAAGAAAAGAACCTATTAAGAATATGGGTTATTTTTGTAACAATATATTTTCTTATTACCAATATTCGATACTAAAATAGTAAAATCACTAACTCTACACTACTCATACACGTTCGTACACGCCTACAAAATTTTTGTGTAAAATCAACTATATTCCGAACAAGCTTTTCAAGCTCAACTGAACTCCGGATACCAGTCACGAATTATCGATTTTTTAAATTCACATCTCCTCAACTCTATATCAAACAACCAGTAAATCTCTCAGTTGATGTGAAAAATTTCATCAGTGATTTGCTATGAAAATATGGACCAACCGACCAGATTAAAATATGTGAATCATTCACTCACATTCCAAATATACATTTTGTACCCCAACTATCAGTACCACGTTTTGAAATCCGGTGAGGATCAATCTAGGTCAACTCGATTTAACCTTGACGAGTGGGTCCGGACTTCATAACATAGGTAAAATGTTTTCAATTTAAACTTGTTGTAGACGTTGTGTAAGAAACATGGTGGCTCTCCTATTCAAAATCTTAACAACTTTAGAAGACTTCGTTAATTCTTGGCCCACCAATGAGAGGAGCCAAACAACCTACACACAGTGGATCTTGCTTGCTCCTCCTTTCATCATGGTGTGCTTCTTCCAACGTCTCTCTCTCTCACTCCCTCCCTCCCTCTCTCTCATCATTCACTCCTCTCTCTGTAACTAACTTTCAAATTATACTGCTATAAAGAAGAAAGCAACAAGCCAAAAAAGCCATTAAAGCTGCTATCTTTGCTTGGCCAAAATCACAACAGTTGCATCAGTTTTCATAATTCCCTCACACACCTCCAGTATCCTTATTCCCCAGGACTGTTTCGAATTAGCAAAGAAGCATGTCAAACAAAAACTCTTAACAGTTCACGTGCTTTATCTTAACAAAATCTTATAGATAAGCATTATCTTTGCATCTATATCGTACTATTATTGTATTTATATACCATCTGTACTTCCATTGCCCTCATCAAGTTCGCATTTTTATAAGAGGGGATGGGGATGGTGAATTTGACAGTGGTGTTTCTGGTTTTGGGGTTAGTGATTGGCAGTGGGTATGGGTACCCAGAAGAGGATTTGGTGGTGAGTTTGCCTGGACAGCCTGCAGTGAAATTTAGGCAGTATGCAGGGTATGTAGATGTGGATGTCAAGAATGGGAGGAGTTTGTTTTACTACTTTGTGGAGGCTGATACTGAGCCTGACAAGAAGCCTCTTACCTTGTGGCTCAATGGAGGTACAAACATCTCTACTTTTCACTAATTTGGATTGGATTCAACTCTTCCTTTTCTGTAATTGCATTTAGATTGTGGGAATTAACAATGCTGTATGTTAGACTGTTGAGATGTGAATGAAGATGCTGCTGTGGTTCTCTTTTAGTTTTTGTTTGTTGCTTTCGGCTTGTAGTACTTGTGTAAAAGTAGAATCTGTACAGTCATCACAAGTTGTTCTAGTTTATCTGTGAAAGTTCTTGTTTTTAGGCTGCATATGATCTTCTTGTATCTTTTTTTTGTCTATGTTCTATTTTTTTGATAATTGTGCTAGATAGTAGTACAAGCTAAGATCTTATAATAATGAAAACTGAGCTGGAAGTTGTCTTGATGGGAGATATTAGATAAAATTATTCCTTCTTTTAATTATTGGTCATGGTTTGTCTTTTCAGGTTAGGATTGAACATTAACCTAGTACTTTCTAATTAGTTCTTGAATTTTGAGTAACTTGTTGGATGTGCAGCTTTCACAATGTGAAATAAACTTGGTTTTTTCACTGGGTTGGCATGAACTACAGTACTTTCTTTTCAGTAATTCCTTCAAGTGCTTATGTATTTCCCCAGGATAGACCAATACCTGGACATACTTCATCTGGACATAATTTTGGCTATACAGTAGATGCTAACTACTACTAGGTGGTTTATGTTTAAGATGAGTGAGAAGCATTTGTTTTCCACCTTATGAATTCAGGCCCAGGTTGCTCTTCGATGGGCGGAGGTGCTTTCACTGAACTAGGTCCATTCTTTCCTAGCGGTGATGGTCGAGGCCTCAGGATAAACTCTAAATCATGGAACAAAGGTAAACGCGATATCTCAACTGGTGGACACTGCCAAAAATTGGCAGTATGACCCTGTTAGATTGTAAACTGTGCTTGTTCTCATTTCTCAAGTATTTTTTTCTTGGTTTGTGTAGCTTCAAATCTTCTCTTTATCGAATCACCAGCTGGGGTTGGATGGTCGTATTCCAACACAAGCTCTGACTACACTACTGGTGATGCAACTACAGGTAAAGAACTTGTCCAAGAGACTAAAATGTCTCCAACTCTATAGGCCATTACCATGACTAATCTATCCATATTTAGCTTGACCTCCGAAAAAAACTGTATATACTTCGGTTTTCATGTTCATTTTATTGGACTACAATTTTCTGGAGCTATCATTTTGAGTATGCTAATTAGATCATCCTTTCTTGTTTTATGACAGCAATGGATATGCACATATTTTTCATGGAATGGTATAAGAAGTTCCCTACATACAGAACCAGAGATTTATTCTTGACAGGAGAAAGTTACGCTGGTAAGAAAATCAATATTCGTTTCTTCTTCTGTTCTATTGTGAATTATGATGAAAGAATCCTGAGAAGCTTTGAATCTACAAATAAAATATCGAACTTTATACAGTTATGCTGGTAAATTTCAGTTTCTACTTTGACAGTATAGTTAGTCGAATATTTGACAGTGGAACTTGGTTTCATGTAGGACATTACATCCCACAATTAGCAGCTGCTCTTCTTGACCACAATGAACATTCAACAGATTTCAAGTTCAACATTAAAGGAGTGGCTGTAAGATAGCTTTCAGTCTTAAAGTCTCAACATTGTACCTTAGTTTCTACTTGCTTTTGTCTTTTTAATTAATTTTGTTTCTTTTCTTTATGTTTTTTTGTTTGACATGGTCAGATTGGGAATCCACTGCTCAGACTTGATCGGGATACCCCAGCAACATATGAGTTCTTTTGGTCGCATGGAATGATTTCTGACGAAGTTGGCCTTACCATTATGAATGATTGTGAATTTGATGATTACACCTTTGCCGATCCCCACAACGTGTCTCAGTCCTGTAACGAAGCAATCGCTGCAGCAAACGAGATTGTTGGTGATTATATAAACAATTATGATGTTATTCTTGATGTGTGCTATCCATCCATAGTAGAGCAAGAGCTGCGACTACGAAAGATTGTACTGTGATCTACTACTCCCTTGTCAATTATTAATTAAAAAAAAGGAGAGCAGTAAATGAGTTATGTTCTATCTACATGTTGCAGGCTACAAAGATTAGTGTTGGAGTAGATGTGTGCATGAGTTCTGAAAGACGGTTCTACTTCAACCTTCCAGAGGTTCAGAAAGCTCTTCATGCGAACAGAACAAATCTACCATATAGCTGGTCTATGTGCAGTGGGTAAGTTTACTAAATCCATTAATTGTCTGCTGGTTAGCCTTTGCTTGAAAACAAACTATCAAGATTGCAAGATTGTGTGTCACTATGCTTCTGCGTAGTTTCACCAGAAGCAAAAACTTGTGCGATCTCTTGAAGTTCAGAGACAAAGATATTCAATTTCAATTGCTATGATACAAACGAATAATCATTTTCCTTATATTGGCAGTCTTCTGAACTATAATGAGACAGATGGAAACATCAACATTCTTCCCATCCTAAAGAGGATCATTCAGAATAATATTCCAGTATGGATTTTCAGGCAAGTTTATGTCTCATACTCTCATAGTGGAAACTTCATATCTCCGTTTTCAATAGACGACAAGATCCTAATGTATGGATGCTACTTATTTCAGTGGTGATCAAGACTCAGTTGTACCATTACTTGGCTCAAGGACATTAGTACGCGAACTGGCACATGATATGAACTTAAAGGTTACAGTTCCATACGGAGCATGGTTCCATAAAGGCCAGGTACCTATTTGATTCTTGTCTTTTAGCCGTAGCAAATACACTATGAAACTACATGAAGATGAAGTATCGAGTGCCATTGACATGCAGGTAGGAGGTTGGGCAACTGAATATGGGAACATGCTGACTTTTGCAACTGTGAGAGGTGCTGCTCACATGGTGCCATATGCACAGCCAGCAAGGGCTCTGCATCTTTTCAGTGACTTTGTGAATGGTCGCAGGTTGCCTAACAATACACGCCCTTCAATCGAAGACTGAGGAGCTGAAGTCACACGAGTTCGATATGATACACAGCGGCTTGTTGAGGCTGGGAAGAAACATCCATTTACTCAGTTACAACAAGAATCAAGATCTACAGGAAACTGGATCAACAGTGTGTAGTCAATTTGGGAAATTTGAATAATGGAAAATCATATTTAGAAATGTTAGTTTTTCTTGTTTACAAATCATTTTAGTTTGTCAAGGGAGACTACAGAGTGAAATCAAAGCAGGGCAAAATTCATCTTATATGATTGATGTTCTACCGAACCTACTCGAAATTAACAAAATTCATTGCCATAGACACACAGTTCATATATAAAATTGAATGTATAATATAGTTCCAATTTAATAAAAATGTACTTCCAATTTAATCGAGTTAATAACTGATCAACCGATACTGAAGTTGTAAAATTATATGATCAAGCTTCAGCCGGATCGCTCCGGCTTGACGGGTTGAAAGGAAGAAAACAGTGCAATGGAGTGCAAAGATGGGAGTAAACAATCTCAGTTTGTGAATAAAGTTTGCAATTGGTGGTGTATTGAGACTTGAGAGAATGCCAGACTTGTGAACCCCAGTTTGGAAGGGAAAATGAAAATTGGCTTTGTATTGCAGAGACTTCGGATGGCGAACATAAGAGGATATGATAGGATATAATTATTTAGTTACCCGGAAAATACTTATATGGACCAGGTCTAGTTACCTTACCTCTCACAAGAAAATAATTTGCATGTCCGGGTCCGGACTTCATAACATGGGTAAAATGTTTTCAATTTAAACTTGCTATAGATGTTGTGTAGAAAAACATGAGTGGCCTATTCAAATTCTTAACCACTTTAGAAGACTTTGCTAATTCTTGACCCACCAATGAGAGGAGCCAAACAATCTACACACACTGGATCTTGCTTGCTTGCTCCTCCATTCATCATGGTGTGCTTCTCTCTCTCTGTAACTAACTTTCAAATTATGCTGCTATAAAGAAGAAAACAACAAGCCAAAAAAACCATTAAAGCTGCTCTCTTTGCTTGGCCAAAATCAGAACACTTGCATCAGTTTTCATAATTCACTCACACACCTCCAGTGTCCTTATTCCCCAGGCCTGTTTTGAATTAGCAAAGAAGCATGTCAAACAAAAACTCTTAACTGTTCACGTGCTTTATCATTGCAGCTATATTATATTTATATACCATATATACTTCCCTTGCCCTCATCAAGTTTGCATTTTTATCAAAGGGGATGGGGATTTGGAATTTGGCAGTGGTCTTTCTGGTTGTGGGGTTAGTGATTGGCAGTGGATATGGGTACCCAGAAGAGGATTTGGTGGTGAGTTTGCCTGGACAGCCTGCAGTGAAATTTAGGCAGTATGCAGGGTATGTAGATTTGGATGTCAAGAATGGGAAGAGTTTATTTTACTACTTTGTGGAGGCTCAGACTGAGCCTGACAAGAAGCCTCTTACTTTGTGGCTCAATGGAGGTATTAACATCTCTACTTTTCACTAATTTGGATTGGATTCAACTTTTCCTTCTCTGAAATTGCATTGGGTGAACAATGCTGTTAGTTACACTGTTGAGATGTGAATTCATTTGATGCTGTGGTTCTCTTTTTAGTTTTTGTTTGTTGCTTTGGACTTGTAGTACTTGTGTAAAAGTAGAATCTGTACAGTCATCACAAGTTGTTCTAATTTATCTGTGAAAGTTCTTGAATATTTTGTGTATGTTCTATTTTTTTGATAATTGTGCTGGACTGCTGGATAGTAGTACAAGCTAAGATCTTATAATAATGAAAACTCAGCTGGAAGTTGTCTTGATGGGAGATATTAGATAAAATTATTCCTTCCTTTAATTATTGGTCATGGTTTGTCTTTTCAGGTTAGGATTGACATTAATCTAGTACTTTCTGATTAGTTCTTGAATTTTGAGTAACTTGTTGGATGTGCAACTTTCACTCTGAACTACAGTGCTTTTTTTTTCCCAGCAATTCTTCAAGTGCAACATATCCCCCATGATAGACTAATACCTGGACATACTTCATTTGGATATCATTTTGGCTATTTAGTAGTAGTATTGTTTTCCATTGTATGAAATCAGGCCCAGGTTGCTCTTCAATAGGCGGAGGTGCTTTCACCGAACTAGGTCCATTCTTTCCTAGCGGTGATGGTCGAGGCCTCAGGATAAACTCTAAATCATGGAACAAAGGTAATTCATTATCTCAACTGGTGGACACTGCAGAAAATTTGCAGTATGGCCCTGTTAGACTATAAACTCTACTCGTTCTCACTTCTCCAGTAATTTCAGTTTGTTTCATTTGTGTAGCTTCAAATCTTCTGTTTGTCGAATCACCAGCTGGGGTTGGATGGTCGTATTCCAACACAAGCTCTGACTACACTACTGGTGATGCATCTACAGGTAAAGAACTTGTCCAAGAGACTAAAACTGCTCCAACTCTATAGGCCATTACCATGACTGATTAGTGATTAGCTTGAGCACCGGAAAAAACTGTATATACTTCGGTTTTTATGTTCATTTTATGGGACTGCAATTTCCTGAAGCTATCGTTTTGAGTATGCTAATTAGATAATCCTTTTTGTTTTATGACAGCAATGGATATGCACACATTTTTCATGGAATGGTATAAGAAGTTCCCAACATACAAAACCAGAGATTTATTCTTGACAGGAGAAAGTTACGCTGGTAAGAAAACCAACATCCATTTCCTCTTCTGTCCTATTGTGAATTGTATGATGAAAATACTCCCGAGAAGCTTTAACTCTGTAATTACCGAACTTGGTATAGGTTCAGGTTCTACTTTAACAGTATAGTTAGTCAAATATAATGGAACTTGGTTCATGCAGGACATTACATCCCACAATTAGCAGCTGCTCTTCTTGACCACAATGAACATTCAACAGATTTCAAGTTCAACATTAAAGGAGTGGCTGTAAGATAGCTTTCAGCCTTAAAGTCTCAACATTGTTCCTTAGTTTCTACTTGCTTTTGTCTTTTTCATAAATTCTGTTCCTTTTCTTTTGTTTGACATGGTCAGATTGGGAATCCACTGCTCAGACT
This sequence comes from Plantago coronopus, assembly GCA_036897195.1. NCBI lineage: Eukaryota > Viridiplantae > Streptophyta > Magnoliopsida > Lamiales > Plantaginaceae > Plantago > Plantago coronopus. Next base: position 35,787 of record JAYMSL010000126.1, read on the forward strand.
TGATCGCGATACCTCAGCAACATATGAGTTCTTTTGGTCGCATGGAATGATTTCTGACGAAATTGGTCTCACCATTATGAATGATTGTGAATTTGATGATTACACCTTTGCCGATCCCCACAACGTGTCTCAGTCCTGTTACGAAACATTAGCTGCAGCATACGAGATTGTTGGTCATTATATAAACAATTATGATGTTATTCTTGATGTGTGCTATCCATCCATACTAGAGCAAGAGCTGCGACTACGAAAGATTGTATTGTGATCTACTACTCCCTTGTCAATTGTTAAGTAAAAAAAGTAAAAGCAGTGAACGAGTTATGTTCTATCCACATGTTGCAGGCTACAAAGATTAGTGTTGGAGTAGATGTGTGCATGCGTTCTGAATTACGGTTCTACTTCAACCTCCCTGAGGTTCAGAAAGCTCTTCATGCGAACAGAACTAATCTACCATATAGCTGGTCTACGTGCAGTGGGTAAGTTTTACTAAATCCATTAATTGTCTACTCTCTGCTGGTTAGCCTTTGCTTGAAATCAAACCATCAAGAGTGTTTACAAGATTGTGTGTCACTATGCTTCTGCGTAGTTTCACCAGAAGCAAAAACTTTTGCGATCTCTTGAAGTTCAAAGACAAAGATATACAATTTCATTTGCTATGATACAAACGAATAATAATTTTCCTTATATTGGCAGTCTTCTGAACTACAATGAGACGGATGGAAACATCAACATTCTTCCCATCCTAAAGAGGATCATTCAGAATAATATTCCAGCATGGATTTTCAGGCAAGTTTATGTCTCATAGTGGAAATTTCGTACGTATCTGCATTTTCAATGGATGAAAAGATCCTAATGTATGGATGGATGCTACTTATTTCAGTGGTGATCAAGATTCAGTTGTACCATTACTTGGTACAAGGACATCAGTACGCGAATTGGCACGCGAATAGTGAATGAGAGATACACTCTCAGAATTATTATAAGATGTACGAATAGTTCAAGGGGGCTTGTACGAACCCAAGTACATGACAACCTTCTTGGGCACAAAAGCAGACACAACAAAAGTATTACATAGGATTTTCATATGATATGCAAATTGCCTACTCCTGAAATGGAAATCTAGTCTATTTTCATACTTCTTCCACTTGATGTGACACTTGCCAATACCAGCATGCTTCTTCAATATAATAGAGTTGTAAATGTTGAGCAGCCTCCTTTAGTTATTGGGATAAAATGTTAAGTTTTGGTGTGGATACGTAGCTTAGGCTGATGACCCCTAAAAAGCTAATCTTAAGCTTTAAGTTTTGTTGGGTGACATCATGCTGATATTATTCGTCTATATGTCTTTGTATTCATCAAGTGTCGTGTGCAGGTAAGCTGAAAGATTTGCTTCCGCATGCTGAAGGCTGAAGCT